>KK115334.1:247731-273833 GCA_000611955.2 Stegodyphus mimosarum
TGTTCTAATGTTCTAAGAGTTTTGAGTTAAATTTTATTGCAAACCATTGTTCTAAATCTTCTGTTAGTTTCTAGCACTAGTTTTGGGGTCTTGTTCAATTTTTCATAGGATAAATCTCTGATTTCTTGATGTTAAATTGGAATGTAATCCAAACTGCAGAGCATTTTAAACAGTTCCACGCAGTTTCCATCATTTTATAACATCAAATACAGTTGAATGCTTTACACCAAACAATTTTGGATATTTTGAATATTTTTATTATCTTTGAAAAATTAAATTTTCAACAGAGCTTGCTGTTAATTTGTAGCCCTTGCCATACTCATTTCAGATATTTTGCTATATAATAATTTCCAAATGCAGACAATTGTGATGCATTTTCATTGAAAACAAAAAATTATAACAATCATCTAATAAAACATCTAACAAAATTTTTCACTGACCTAATTATTATGCAAGTTATTTATTACACTTCTTAAATAAATTATTTTATTGCAAAGAATATTTTGATGATATTTATTTTCTAACAAGTGAGGCTTAAAATAGAAAAAGAGATAAATAGTATATTAGAAAAATATTTGAAGCCTACATTTCAATATTTAGTACAAAATCTATGCAAATAAATTTCATAAATACGAATGTCCAAAAATAAATGAAAGTCACTGTATAAATATCACCAACAGAAAGGCTTTCAACTGTAAATGAGAATACTGATTAGCATTTACTAATTGTTAATTATCTTATTAGTACTTACTAATCGATGTTAATCATGCATCAACATTAATTACTAATTATTAATTAATGAATGTTAATTACCAGTCAACATTGATTATGTGTTAGCATAATCACTTTGTTACAGCTTGGCAGTTTTTTCCAGAAGAAAAGGAATGATTACATAATTGCAAAAAAAATTATTTATTAATATACATATATATTATCACATATATGTTTATCCCCAAATCAGCTGATAAACTTACTCAGTAATGAATTTTTGCTTGTTTTGTTTTTGTGAAAATATAAAAGCAATTGCTTTAAGAATAAATTTAAAACAAATGTTCCCTTTAACTATGCACAGAAATAGTGTATTCTTGCAGAAGTTTTACTGTAGTTTCTTCCATTGCAGGAAAATCTGCAAAACTGAGTTTAACACAATATATATATATATATATATAGAGAGAGAGAGAGAGAGAGAGATAAGCTCATCTAACACTACAGAATGCACATGAAAATGGGAATGTTACATGTTAAAAGCAATTCACATGGCTGCTGAAAAAACTGTTGTGTGCACAGTTACCACAATTTGGCACATTCTGTAAATATGGTGATTTCTGTTATGTTGGTTGAGCTAATATGTAAGACTAACAATTTTTGGATTGACTTTAGAGCCTCTCATTATACATGCTCCAATATGAAATGTTTCTCATCATATAGCAGTTTTAAGGCTTCTAAACAAATTAGACTTGAAAACGGAACTCACCTATACTCTAATAGTATAAATGAAATAAATGTTGAAAAGCCTCTTAATGAAAAGTGTAAACCTGGTGTTCTTCAATATGCCATCCAATGCCTGTCTAAATTTTAAAAATTTGTCCCCCCTAAAATCTGTCACCCAGTGCAGCAGCACAGGCTACACCAGCTCTAGTGCTGGCCCTGATGGTATATACCTGATAGCATTCAAAATTTTTCCTTTTCGGATTCAACCTTAAGTTGTACTTTAATTAAACATGCTTCTCAAAACTAAGGAATTTAGAACAAATGAAGTGAAACTGTTGCTGGGGTTATGTAGTCACCTGGCAGTATACAAACTGCTAATGAGTGTTAAATATCCAAAAGCTGTCTACTGCTACATCTACTGCTATGGGGAGGGGGAGAGGAAAGACATTCAGTTATGGCATGAATGACATTGTGATTTAAATTACAAACATGGCCAGAAAATACTGAAGAAACAAAGAACTGAAATAAAGCTCTGTGATGCTTGAATTTATAGGAAAATGTAACATTTAGGTTATGGAATTCAATCTCAAATAGACCTATGAAAGTTGGTGAGCTTATATGTGCTGATGCTTCTGGACCAATTCTAAAATTGACTTAGAGGAAGTAGGTACTTTCTTATACTCCAAGATTTTTCAAAATATTGATTTGTTTATTTTCTAGAGAAATAGTCTGAAGTGGCAGAAAAATTAAAGCAGTTTCTTGATGAAATTAAGAATTGTGGTTACAATGTTAAAGAGCAGTTAACAGATAGTGGAAAAGAATGACATTAGTGGCTGTAAGAAGAATGCTATATGCAAAGAATTTTGCAGAAAAATTATGGTAGCATGTGTTAGTTATGTTGCTTATATCATTAAGAGAACTGATGGTAAATTCTCTTCCAAACTTTCATATGAGAAATCAACTGCCATTAAGAATATTAATTTTTTGGGAGTAAAATGCATTGTGCATATTCCAAAGCAAGATTTGGTAAGAAATCAGGAAAATGACTTTTATTTTGGTATGGTGAAGATAAAGATGATAAACAGCTTGGATTTCAGAAATTAATCAAGTAATTTTGTCTGGAGATTTTATCTTCAAAAAGCAGCTTTCAAGTAATACTGTATTTTCTGATAAGACAAAATAATCCAAACATGACAATATCAATTTAAGAAAAATCTGAAAAATATAAATAATTGGAACTGATACTTAGGGGGAATTGAGTAAATATCCAAGTTAGAAAACTCAATTATAGAAGAATACACAGAAGTAATTGAAAGTAAATTGCTCTAATAAAGAAAGTGATAAACCCATAAAACAAGATGTGGAAGAACTATGAAAAAGCCTAAATACTTAAATGACTACAAACTGAACTGACATTAAAAAGTATCTATTGACATCATGTAAAGAAGCCAAAAACCTGTCAGGATTCCATAGAGCATGTTCAATGGAAAGAAACTATTAACAAAGAATTAATATCATATGAAAAAACGCAAACTTGAAAAGCAGCATACCTACCTGATTGATACAAAAATGGTTTTTCAAAATAAAACTAATGATACTAAGGAAATTTGCTCAGCTAAAGAATATGAAGAAGAGAAAGACATTATCTGCTATTTAGAATGACAATTTCTTCATCTTTGTAAAAGAACTAGTTAATTCATCAATTAGATGTAATTGCAGCATTTTTAAATGGAACACCAAAGAATGATATTCCATTTAAATATTATCAAACCTCATGATGTTAGCTTAATCCCTTAAATGGTAGCTCATAGAAATAAATTTCATTCTGCAGTGGCAAGCAACCACAGTAAAAACCAGTCTGAAAAATTTTGTCATCTGCTTCAAATATAGTTGACTTCTCTGCCTGACAATGCATTCCCCTCTCTGTGAAATAGGAAAATATTATGTTAAACTGTGTGGACAACCAAATAACTTCTTAAGCACTGTAAACATCTGAAGAAGGAAGGGGCAATTATGTTATTCAGTAAAACTCTCTCAGGTTAAAAACTACTGCGGTTGCTTCTTTTGTAGTGCTAATTGCTAGCAGTCATTTTGATTGGGGGGAGGAGAGGAAAACATGCTTTGCAGTGAAAACTGGAGGTATTTACTTCCAGCACTCAAACTAATCATATGTAAAATGTCTGAGGCATACACGGGAAAATCATTGCATGATGTTTTTCTCATTCTGAGGTAATTGGGCTGAATCAGAGAGAGGGTTACACAGTGAAAATGCCTAAAGTTGAAAAAAATCTTTATACAGCCTTAAGGAATCATCATGAATGACAAATTTATCGAATTTATGAAAGAAAAAAATTAAGTTCAAAGAAGCAAAAGAAAGAAAGAAAAGAAATTAAGTTAAATGATTTTTGTATGTATACTAAGGTCTTGCTCAGTATGCATACTTAACAGGTGTAATTGCTCTTATCTGTGTTTATGATATTCTTGTTACTAGAAAAGGAAATGCTAATTTTTGAAGTAGTTATTCTACTAAATTTAAGAAAAAAAAAATCTTTCAGAACTAAGCAGTTATTTAGAAATAGGAATAAATATGGTTGCAATTGTATTAGAATTATAATAACAGAAAATAATGCAGAAAATTTCATAAAGATTTAGGTACTTCTTTGTTATGGTGATTTTAGATCTGCACCAAGATCTCAACTATAATTTCACCAAGCTCCTGAAGAGCAAATGTAAAAATAAACAACATAATATATGATAGTAACAATAATACTTGCATGGTAATTTCTTAAGAA
The DNA here is from genome assembly GCA_000611955.2 of Stegodyphus mimosarum. Taxonomy (NCBI): domain Eukaryota; kingdom Metazoa; phylum Arthropoda; class Arachnida; order Araneae; family Eresidae; genus Stegodyphus; species Stegodyphus mimosarum. Next base: position 251,955 of record KK115334.1, read on the forward strand.
TATTTTTAAGAATCCTTATCCTGATTATTATTATTTTATTGCATGTAATAGTTCCAGTCAACTGCAGCACTTTAACACATATTAAGCTGTTTGTTACACCATTTCATGGATGTCAGCTCCTCTGCTCAAAAATACATAAATCTAACAGCAGTGACAAACGATATTCTGGAACCACTGAACCAATTTTCAACATGGAGGCCCTTCTTCTTTTTGCAATTTTTAACATTGCATCTCCAATTGGTTTGTTGCTAACATAAAGTTTCATGTTGTAGCCATTTTCACATACTCATTTGTCAGGTAAAAGACTTTCTTGAAAAAAATGATATAGCATCCACCTCATTACTTGGTAAATTAAAGACTGTTAATGTCATATTCACACACACACACACCAAAAAAAAAAAAAAAAAAAAAAAAAAAAAAAAAAAAAAAAAAAATTTTTAAAAAAAAAAAAAAAATAAAAAAACAAATAAAAAAAAACAATGAATATATTTTTAAATAAACAATGTAAATTCGAAAATCTCAGCAAAAATTAATAATATAAGAATATGTGGCAAAAGCAAAAATGCAGTACTGTGCTAATATATGATTACATGATGAGGCATAACAACATGCAGCTGGTGCTAGTATATGATCACACGGCAAGGTATACGAACACACGGCCTGATTTCGGCAAGATATCTCGGTTGAGTGGCAATTCAATCTTGGGGCCACTATAACAAAGAAGTACCAAGTTTAACATTTAGAATTATAAAGAATCAAAAATACCTCTAGTTCTAATTTCATAGTAATTCAACAGGTGAAATTGTTTATAATATGCCACACAATGAATTGATTGGGATTTGAAATATGTTTCACAAGGAAGTCATCCAGTTACATCTTTTCCTATATCTTATCTTAGTAAATATTTAGCAAAACCAATAATGCCAACATGAAACAAAGCTCTCAAATATTTGATGACAATAGACTTCACAATAGCTTATACAGTAGACTTAGTAACGATGTACAGAAAATGGGGAAAAAGGGGGAACCAGAAGCATTTTCAAACACAGATTCAGCTGGTGATAAGTTTAGAGGCAAAGGGTTATTTTCCGATTACCCACATGTTCATTGAAAAGTTTATGAGTTTACTGGGTACTCTATAGAGAAACAACTGTTACGATACTTTACACCTATTTCAAAATGATGCATTGATTTCAACTATACAGCAATATATTTTCACTAAAAAAAATCATCAGAGAATTGCATCACACACTCCTAAAATGAGGTGCATGAACCTTTAAACAAGCCATATAATGCTCTAAACCTGTAAAAAACTAAGTGCAAAATTTTAAAAAAGTTGACAAAAACTGCAGTATGTGATTTACTACTATGATATAAAGCACAAAATTCCCATGGGAGGGATCATAATCTGCAATTACACCAGTGAAAATGACTGGAGTAATGGAAAGCCATCTAGGGAGGATGTTACATGCATGCTTGGATTGCCACATAATAGCTTTTTTGGGATATCATGGGTTGCTATGTAACTACTTTTTGGAAACACGGTGCATTGCATTATAAATACTTTTTTGAGATTTTTCAATGGGTCTGCAGATAATAAGAAAGTGCTAAAAACATGTTTCAGGATGTGCAATATTCAGCTACAGAAATTCAACGCAATGGCTTTAAGGAAACAAATTGTGTTACTATATGATCTCATGAAGCAGTATATAATGCAGCAATTGTAACATTAGTTGAAATTATTTCTTCAGCTAGAGCTGCAGATGATATGGAATGTAATAAACCTTTGTTTTACATACATATGAACACTCAGAGTGCAATTAATTTAACAAAAAAGTTATGAAAATAGAGATTAAGGCATAATGATATGCAGGTATCATTTTGTTTAATATTTAGTAGGTAAAGGAATAATTAAAGTAAATTATATACTAACTCAAGAAAATACTTCAAACCATTCCACTACAGCTGTTTCAGTTATAAAATTCTCAAATTTAAGAGCTTTTTTTTAATTTGAAATATAATACGATTTTTAGCATTAAATACTAAAGTTAAAATTAGGATTATTAATTGAATTATTTATTTCTTCTGTACTGTTTATTATTTGCTGATTTTGCTTGCATCTAATATTGAGAATTATTGCTGTACTTGTGAAGTATTTTTATGTTCTGTCAAATTGTACATTTGTTGTATTGCAGGTGTCATCTTTATAAAAATAAAATGACATTTAAAAAAACACCAGGTAATTCTTTTCCATGCAATTGATACAATCATATATTTAATCTATTTGGTTTAACATGCATATATATAAACTATCCTATCTTTAATATAACTGAATTTATCTTAAATTTTAAAACTACATACTTGATACTAAACATTTTAATGTTTTATATTCAAATACAATATGAAAGAACAAAATTAATTTCAAATGGTACATTTAGTTATGAATATTAAAATTAATTTTGATACTTTTCATAGTCAACCCAAAAAAACTTATGTTTCCAAAATCACATTATTTGCTTTGATTTCTCACGTTCCAAGAAATATTACAAAAATAAATAAGTACATAAAAACAAAAAATGAAAAGAAAAGTGTTCTTGTTTTTGTCTCTTCAAACAAATGATAATTCCTGGCAAACCAAAAGGTAAAAATGAGGGTTTACATAAGTGCATAATTTATAAGATATTCTCATTTAAGCAGTAAACTGCATCATGGGAATATAAGCGAAGCTAAATCTCTTTATGAATGAAGTTAAATCAAAAGGGTTTTCTGCACATAGCAGGCCTGAAACCATTACATCCATATTTTGTATAAAAAATTATAACAATATACCTTAATACCATTAAGATGATTTTCAGAATGTCAAGACATAAAATATTGTTTTGAGAAAGATAATTATTATGTATTTCAAACAAATTTAAATTCAGCTGGAGCCCAACGGAGTACAGAAGTCCGGTTCTGGTGCTTCTCAGTCTTTGAATAAAAATGAAATTTGATCTTGAGCATGAAAATAAGATAAGCTCCATTATTTAATTTATTATTATTTTTTATTAATTTAACTTAAATTACTAATTAATTAATTTATTCATCTGAATTTTATTCAATATAATTACTCATTATTCATTTTATTTTGTTAACTTTTCCTTATAGTTTTCCATACAGCTCTTAGACTTAAATTTTGGAATTAAGTGCTGATTTCAAATATTTGACTTTCATATACAATCAATCAGCAAAAAATGAGATAACAATGTTTACAACTTAAAAATTTTAACTGCTGGAAAAGTAGCATGCAATATAAAACAGGCAATAAATCACAAAAGTAATACAAATCACAAGTTTTAACCTAGTAAACTCAGGTAAGCTAACTGGAATTGTATGGAAAAAAAAAAAAAAACGAAAAGGGAAAAAAAATCACCTCATTCAATAGATTTTACTTACCATCACATCCACCTATTAGAACCAGAGTACCAGCAATAGCAGCAGTAGCACATACTAATCCTGCCATGGGATTCAATGGTTTCATGCCAAATGCTGATATATAAAGCAAATGAGCAATTCCGAATGAGATCATACCCCATGTGAAACAGCATGGCCAAATCAACATGATATCTCCAATACAAGAAAAAAATAATCCTAAGAGAATTCTTCGAGCATAGGCATGTTTTTCACCGAGACTCATTCCATGGTATAAGACAAAACCACATAAACACAGAACTGGCAGTGACTTGATAAGACAGGCAAACCAACATGGAGAAGGTGTAGCAAGCACAAAGTAGATTGCAACTGTTTTGAAGAATGGAACAAGTTTGGGGCCCACACATTTTAACTGAAAGAAATGTGAAATAATTAAATACAACTAAAAGTTATCTCAACACTTGAATCTTCATTTTTTATTCACAAGAGTTTATAAAATATAAACAGGATCCAGTTTGGATATTTCAAAAAAGTTAAATGCTGACTTTGAACTGTAACTTGTATAACTTTTAAGTATTCATGTCAAGACTTTTTTAACAATTAATATTGAAGTTAAAATTATAACACAAACATTAAAGAGCAAAAATAAAAATATAACAATCTTAATACAAATTTTTCTTCCCCAAAACTACATACTTTCAAAACAGCCTTTTAAAAGTATGAAGCATATTACTTCATCAAATGCAAACTTTCTTAAAGTTTAACCAAACTATTCAATTCTTGTATAGAAATATTTAGCTTTGCTATTGCATGTAATGTGGGAATGTTAAAAAAAAATAATATAGTAGTCTAAGTAAAATGGGAAAAACAAATCATAAATAAATAAAAAAATCTGAATAGAGAGTAAAAAATACCATTCCTTTTCTGGAAGGATGTTATATCTTGTTTAAATATATTGATAAACTGATTTAGGTAATATTTTATAAAACATCTTCCAAAAAATATTTTTTTAATTTATAAGATTTAAAAATTTTTCACATAATGTCTTCTTGCTTCTTCTCCTTTGTTTCAAAATACATGCTATAATATTAATTTCAGGGGCAGGAAAGAAAAAAAATTAAAACTTTACATACAACTTAGCAGAATAGTAGTGTTGGAATTCACAAAACTAAAGAAGAATTTTATGAGAAACGCTTAGAATCAAACTTTAATTGAAAAATTTGCATCTTTATATTTAATATACACTTTTTTATGATATTAAATGAAATGCAAGGCAGAAAATGCTACAAGTATAAATTATTAGGGGGGTTAAGGAACTTCACTAATTTTAAATAAAAAACTGATTATTTTTAATTACAAATAAAACAGAAAATTGAGTTGAATACAGCAGTTAATGGGAAAAGAGAAAAAAATAAATAATTTCCCTATTAAAAAAAATTTAATTTCGTATTTACAATATAAAAGAAAACTTAGTTCATATATCTAAAATAATCATACTGTTTACTAAAAATACGCAAGTAAAAATTTTAATAAGGCAATGCTGAATATTTTTACATATATATTATCTGGAAAATATTCGTAACAAAAAATAAATACAGCGTTAAACTGAAAAGCATTCGAAAATAAATCGAAATAGCATTATGGATTACAAACCACAACTTTTGGACTTGTCCAATAAGCCGAAAATTCTTCAATATTGTCGGTCAACATTGTTTACCTAAAATTTTTCTAACAAGCAAAATTTTCAACCGAACATAATATTAATGATATGTTAAAAACAGCAATACAATATCCATCAAACCAAAACTGTCGGAGTAAAAAATTTTGATATCTGACTGTTTACACACCGCTACAACTTTTCCTAACGATCTGCGCTGCTAAACTGGTTGTGTTTACATGCGTACAGCGCGAAAAAAACAAAATAAAACAGCTGAGCAAAAAAAATAAGATCGAAGTTGAAGTAATGGTTAAAGGGTCAATCGAGGAAGAAAAGGTCACTCTTGTTTGCTTTCAAAAAATTAATAAATGAATAAGTGAATGAAATAGGTACAGAAATTAGAACTTTTTAATAATCAGAGAACGATGTTATAAAACAAAATTAATTCTTTTCACAGTATTATAAGCAGAAAGATTAAAAATAAATCACACTAAAAAATATGTGTAACTGATATTCTGTTGATTCCATTTTTTAATAAATCAGAAAGCATTTTTATGTTTTTCATTTTAAATTTTATTTTAACAAAATTCTTAATTTTATTTCACTTATTTTTATTTTTATTAGTCAAAGTGGCTTTGTCCCTGAACGACTATTATTTTCGTTTTGCAATTTTGAGCTGATTCACTATAAACGACTTTTTCACTTTTCAAATTATTGCCACCAAATGTTATCGCGCTGTATTACAATTAAAGAAATTAAATAATTTAGAATCTGCATAAATGTATGTATATTTTTCCAAATGTGATAAAACAACGGTACCTACAGCCATCCAATTTTGAATAACGCACGTTTCCAACCGAATATGCTCATCTGAAAGCCCAAATTTGGAATTTGGAATTTGTTTTATTATTTATTTCATATTTTGTAAAACTTTAACGAACTTTTGATGAACAAATTCAACGATTTAAAAGCGAGCAATGGCAACACTCTACGAAAAAAAACTTTTTATCTCCAGCGCTGTGTATCGAAAATTCTAAAGATATGTTCATTTTAAAATTATTTTGCGATATTGCTGTTGAACCAAATTTTATGATTTAAGTGTGAAGAACGTGATATTTAATAAATAAAGGTAACACACAACACGTTAAAAAAAACGCCCCTTTGGACGTAATTTAAAATCTGAAACATTTCAGATTTTTTAATTTTATTTATTTATTTATTTATGTTATTAATTTTCTGTAGAGTATAAAAAATTTCAAAATTTTAAAGCTATCGTTGCTCAAAACGCATATTTTCTTAGATCAGTCAAACAATATTTAGAAAATCATATACATGCAGCTGAGCCTGGCTAATCAAATGTAAAATGCAAATGTGAACAAGTCAGTAGCTATACTGCTTACGAGGAGAACGAAGATTAATTGGAATCTAAACCTGTCTGGCAACACTCTTCCCTGTGCTAAGCAAGTCCCTTTCATAAGAGTTGTTCAGTCTAACACTCTCATATGGACTTCACACATTATAGGTATTACGCAAACGTTTTGAGGGCGTAAAGAGAGTCTCTTCTCTGTAATTACTCGGAACAACGTTCTGTGCTATCGTCTCCTTGTTATTTATTTATTTATTTTAATATACGCACATTAGCTTTACATAAATACAAAAGATATGCCATTAATATAACTTTGTGATTGGTAGCAATATTTAATTTCAGTTTATTGTTGGTCTAAGAGGAGCATTTTTCAAAAAATTACATATTAGAAGGCTGGGTTATCTTGACTTGCTTCGTAGAATAATTTGTTGCAAATGAAATTGTCTTTATTTGAGAATCTTGAATACGAAATGTTTTTTTATTGGAGAAATCAGTAGTTAAGCCTTTCTGGAGCCTGGGGCTCAGAAGTAGATGGTTTAACAGAAAAGTCAGTGAATTTTCGGACTGCACTTTACATTCTGCATATGGACAACAAATTACTCATTTACAAAGCTATCTTGCGTCCCATGGCATGTTATGTCTGTCTCACTGAGGCGAACTCGTACTGTATCAACCGAAAGCAATTACAGATTGCTCAAATACTGTTCTACAACAAAATCGTAGGTAGGAAATAATAGAATGCACGAACAGCCGAACATTGTTCAACTCAGAAGTAACTGTTAAAAACTGCAGCTCAATAATTCCCCGAGAATTTCCGCTTAATTCGTAACAAATGCATTAATGCATGTTATTACGACGTAAATGAAGTAGGCAATGTTAAACGCCTAAGGGCAATGAGATACATTCCGATGACCTCAGAAATGACTTGTATGAAGCTAATGTAAGCAAACAAGGTAATTCTTCTTCCTCTTCTCTTGCCGAAGGTAACTCATTTTGAATGTAAGTAAAATTTAATGAGTAACAATCGTAATTCTCTGCTGCTTTCTAATATTCTATGCAGATATTTTTGCTATTTAGATATTTATGCTTCGTAATTTGCTTTAGGACTTTTAAAAGAACATCAGTCAAAAACATTCTTGTGAACTGACAATATTCGGAATGAAAATTCTCATTCAACGGGGACAGTGTCCTGTACACAGACACCCTTCTGTTTGTACCATTCCACTGAGACTCTGGAGTGAAATGGAGGTATCCAAGTCATATGTGGTCTTTTCAGTCCCTTCTTCAGCTCTAGCTAAGATAACATAATGTAGTCAGGAGCGTGAATGAACTCAATGTTTGTAATTTAATTTAGCATGTCTGTGAAAATGTAAATATTTTGTGCCAACATTTATTATTCTATTTGTTTGAATTTTTAGCTGAAAAAGGAAAGAGACGGTTATCATAAAGAAATTCTTCAAGCCACTGTTAATTAAAAAAGTTTGACTTCAAAGTTTGTTTCCATTCGTCGGTAATTCTTAAAAAGTATACTAAGAAGTCCATTGATTTGAAGTAACTGCCGTCCATGAACTGAACGTCCGGACTGAATGGTGATCTAAAGAAAACGAAACAATTATTTCATAGCAGAACTATATCAGATGAGTTTCATAATTTGAACGCAACTTTGGACTTTTTTATTTTAAAAGGTACAAGATTTATTACAAAAGCTTTAGAAGACGAAATTCTAAAGTCTGATATGGAGACTGATAAACTGCAAGTTTTTAACTCGCAATTAGAAAGAAAAATTCAAGAGATAAGATTCGTCAGAGTGGCAGTCACAGCCCCAGATGCATCATTATCATCGATTGTACGTGTAACTAGTGCTTCAGTGACCGCAAGGACCATTCATAGACGACTCACAGAAAGGGGTCTGAGGTCACGGCGCCACTTGCGCCGAATACCATTGACCTCTGTACGACGTCAAGCCCATTTCCAGTGGTGTCGGGCTCATTCGCACTGGAATGTCACTAACTGGAGTAGACTAGTCTTCAGTGATGAGTCCCGCTTTGAATTGAACCCCGATGACCAGCCAGAGCAAGTCTGGAGAGGCCCTGGAAAGTGGTGTGATACCATCCTGACTGTCTTCCGGCAGACAGGCCGACAACCAGGAGTAATGTTCTGGGGCGCCATCTCATTTCATAGTAGGAGCCCTTTGGTTGCCGTCCGTCGCAACCTTACAGCACAGCGGTACGTCGACGAAGTTCTAAGGACCGTTGTGTTGCCCTTCATGTCACGCCACCCTGGGCTTACATTTCAGCAAGATAATGGCCGCTCCCACACTGCACTATTTCTACTGCTTGAAGAACATTACTTTGGCCAGCAAGGTCGCCGGATCTCTCTTCTATTGAGCGCGTTTGGAGCATTATGGGCAGGGCCCTCCAACCAGCATTATGGGTAGGGCGCTCCAACCTCATCAAATAAGATAAAACTATTAAACAAATGAATGAAAAATTAAATAATAAAAAAATCGGAAGCTTTCAGATTTTCTATTACCCCCAAAGGGGAGTTTTTTTTAACGTTTTGTGTGTTACCTTTATTTAATCAATATCATATTATTCACACTTAAACCATAAAATTTTGTTGAACAGCAGTATTACAAACTAAGAGCATAGCTTTAGAATTTTCGATATAGGGTCTCGTTCGCTGGAGATAAAAATGCGTTTTTTTTCGTACTATGTAGCCATTGCTTGCTTTGAAATCTTTGAGTTATTTAATTAAAAACTCATAAATGCTTTACAAAATATGAAATAGATAATAAAATAAATTTCAAGTTGGGCCTCTATATGCCCAGATTCGGGTGGAGACGTAAGGTATTCAACATTTGATGGCTCTAGGCACTGTTGTTTTACCACAATGCGAGAAATAAACATTCTTAATTATTTAATTTCTTTAAACATAATGCAGATTTCAAATATATGGTGGCAATAATTTAAAAAGTGATTCGCCGTCTATACTGAATCAACGCAAAATTCCAAAACGAAATTAGTAGCCCATCTGGGCTAACGTCCTTTGGGCTAATAATAGAAAGCAAGATTTTAAAATAAGTAACAATATATTTTAAAAAACTGGAGAATAAAAGAGTTGATTGTGCATATCACTGGGACATCAACTAATTTGTGATATACCTAACAACCTTTCCCTTATAAATAAACAAATAAACAGATAAATTAAAAATAAGTGAAAAATAATAATAAAAAAAGCTGCATTCTAGAAACAAATTACAGTGTGACTCCTCGGAGAAGGAATAATAATTAAAAATTTCAAAATATTAAAAATTGAAAAAAAAAATTTAAATCATAAAAATTAGAAAAATCTGCAATCTGATCTTTGTATTCAAATTTCAGTTCAATGCAAGAAACAATTTTAAAATTGAAGTACTGCTTGAAAAATTAATTTCCAAAAACTCATAAGACGACACATAAAATCACATATTAGAAGTGAGCTGTTTAAAGCATTTATACTAAGTGATAGAGCGAAGTTGCTATGATGTTATTCTATCGCAAATTGATATCACGAAGATAACTTTATATTTATTTAATAAAGAAAAGACTTAATTACTTCCAGAATAGCCACGTTTGTTCTTTACTGGATCGCTAAAGCTTTGCTCACACAGTGATTTTAAAACCTTAAGAAGTTTAAGCCGAGCTTCATTACTAAGCAACCAGATCTACTACGTCACCAAAACTGGTTTAAGGATTTTGCCTAAAAGTTCTAACTTTTCAACTTTATGCTAACTTGATATAAGAACCACCAATCACAGAGAAGCAAACATTGATAGGTGGTCTCACTGAATCAGCTACACGTTTACATATGCTTAATTTTCCTTTCCCTGCTGGTTCGGCTTAAGCCCTCTTAAACAATAGTGAATGGATTTAATAATTTTTACGACTTAAACCACAAAGTTTTTATGATGATAAAAATATCGCCTGAACTACCTTACTGATAAAGCTTACTAGAAATATTTCCCGCAGGTGAAGTGAGAGGTACAGACTTAAATGGCTCGGAACACTAGGATTACACCATGTCGTTCAATTGTTCTTCTACCCCGTTATCTGCGAAGCTCCACTCCTATTTCGCTAGAGAACAACCAGGGAAAGGTCGGAGGACCTCCAACTTCTCTTCGTCTACCCCAAACCATTCAAGAGGACTTTGGACTCGCCGTGTATTTGAGTGCTTCTATGCCTTACCGACACTACACGCTTATAAATATCCATGATTTCTTTGGAATTCGAACCCGAGAACAACAATACAGCAACCAAGAGCATTAACTATTATGCCGATCAGGCGGCAACGGAAGTATCAGGTGTAGGTATAGGTTGAAGCAAGACCGGCACCTGTGTATTCCCGAAAGTATTCTTAGTATCGCTGGATATTGCTAACTATTAAGCTTCAAGCTAATTTTGATGGATATCATTCCGGGGACTGTCCTAGGGAACCTGGAACCATCGGTACGGCAATCAGCATCACTAACCAACTATATCGACTGAGTGGCTAGAGAAATGAAAGATTGAAGGAAGACCGGCATCTGTGCGTTCTCTAAGCTATGTTAAGTATTACTGAGCCTTGCTAACTGATAAGCTCCGTCACAGTTTTGACGGAGAACACGTCTCGGGAGATCCGTGGCTCTCCCCTCCTCTTCCTCTAATACAAAACACACGAGAAGACCCTCAACTCGCCGTGTATTTTGAGTGCTCCCTTTCTGCATAGACACTATATGCTTACAAACATTCGTGCCTTCTCCGGTATTCGAACCTGGGCCCATTGTAACCATTGTCACACTACACGGGCTGGTCGGCTGGGAAAGTGAAAACAGCTTCATCAGGACATGAAATCGCGTTATGAAAGCTGTAACATCCTTTTTGATGTGTTAGCCATGAAACTAGGCGCAATGGAAAGAATTTATGAACCTCATGTAAACATATGGTAAAAATGCAATAGAAAGGACGTAATTTAGGATCTTATAATTTGGAATAATTTGTACTGTGTCTCATATCATGTAGGAAGGGATAAGGAAAGAAAACATTTCAGAATAAATCAAAGATATGAATCAGAAGAAAAGGGCTAAAAATAAGTACATATTAGCTGAGAAATAGAAAATAACATTAATTACAAATAAACTTCCACATCCTTTCAAATGTTTTTATGAACTTTCGAATATATTAACGACTACGTAAGACTATAATTTATGAATTGTACTGATAAAGCTTCAAATAACATCTATAACGGATATGCGGGGGGGGGGGGTCTTTGGTTACTGCTGTGGGAGTGATAGTCAGGTTACCCTGAGTTGAATGGCTGCAAGTAACGTATCTGGATCTTTATAATGATTAGGTAATGTTGAAAGGTTACGTAATTCTTACTGCATTTGAAATACTTAAAACACATTTAATACAATTATAAGAAGCTTTTTACACACATATAGATAATTCATAGATAGCATAGATAGGTATTTAAATGAATTATAGTCCTCGTAGTGTGAGTAGTCTGCTACGAAGGTCTCTCTAGTTGAGAAATCAAGAGCATTGCAAGTCTCTCTAGTCGAGAGTTCTGGAGCGTTCTTCTGGTGTTATTCCGATAGCGAAAATCTTCAGACTGAATTAGCCACGCCTCCTTAATTTTACGGTAGCATTTTACATCCTCTGATTCGTCATATTTGGAACGATATCAGAGGAAAAATCAGATTATTGGTTCGTCACCTCTCCTGAAATCGAGAGGCTTTGACGATAAACAGGGTACAGAACGTTGAAATCTCCTGACATTAGTCGTGAAGTTATGTCTCTGTGATGTCAAAGACATGTCGTGTGACACGTGACACGTCGTAAAGGCTGGGAGCACTTAATTGCAGTGACCGCACACACGATTTACTTACCTCTGTGTGGTCCGCAGCAGATATATCAATTTAAGTATTGGTGATAATTTTATTTTTTAAAAGGTTGTTTTTATTTCTTGAAGAGTTTTTAGTGTGATTATAAAGCATCATAGAGTTTATTTGATGTATGCAAGGTGATTCAAAAGCCCTTAGGTAAATTTTAGGTGTAGGTCATACAAAAACAAGTAATTTTTGCAATGCAATGCTTAGGTGGCAAACGCAAATTGCGATCACTACGGGGACTTGTTTACAAACCACTGAGTTAAAATTTAAGTTACATGTATACAAAATCGTTTTGAGTCCCATGCTTTGTCACGCTTGTTCAGTTTAGGCATTCACCTGCCGCACCAACTGCAAACAGTTACAAACGACCTATATGAAATCACTAGAGTACTCGGATTCGGAGATGCAACTGCTGTCTAAAAGTAACACATCCGAGGCGTCAGCAATAAGTGATGCTGATAACATTTTAAGGTGCATGAATTAACAAAGATGTTATAGTCACGTTGTAGGGTTTATATTTATTTTAACTAACATTTATTTTAAGTTAATATTCCTTTCCTGTTTAAACTTCATTTTTACCCTAGAAATGCCGGTGCCAGAGTATGTAAATTTTAATAGCACGCGCAGTTTATTCAAATTTAGCGGAAGCTATTTGAATTAAATAGTAGACGGAACCAAAATGTGAGAGTCTTGCTTTCAAACTACGCTGGAGATATTGCTCGGTAGAATTTAGATTAGCGCGTATCGGCCTGTGTGCCTAGCATATTCCCAAAGCCTACAGACCGTTTCTTCTATTGTTTGCTCTGATTGGTTGAAACAAGAAAAGTAGGGTTACAGAATCTTGTGCTTGGCGACTTTTGTTTCATCACCTTTGCTATTTGTATATCAGCCTGGTGTACCGAAAAGCGTGTGGAAGACAGAGAAGGAACCGCAGCTCAACGGTACGGAACACTAAAAAAAACTCTCGGTCGTTAGTATCTTTTACAAACTCTCATTGCACAGACTTATTTTTATCCTTACTTTATTGAATGACTTTGTCAGTACTGGTCTTTTCACCTTCGGGTGCGGAGTTAAAAATTTAACACTTTTATTTTCTCTATTTTTGTTAAGCCTAATTTTCCTTATTTTTATTTACTGGTTTGCACTCTTCGTAGCAGATACCAGTTGCAAGATGACGATCCAAGATCCCGAAAAGCGTTACAATAGAAATAGCGCATAATGGAACAAAATATGTTTTAGTTATGCTTACTCATAATTTAAGTAAAAAGAATAGGTATCCGACGCCCTTAAATGTTTATTGTATGTTTTCATTTGGTTTATTTTTTTAATATTCTTTTATTTGTATAATTAATTCGCTATGGAAATTTACACAATAGACTCTTTCTAACAGAAATGACGAAAAAAGTACATATCCCACTTCCATGTAAATACTTTTTCTTGCAAAACAATTATCGTACTTTTAGCAGTTTTAATTTATTCTTTAACCGAATACAAATAAACTATTAATAAGATCAGTAGGTTATTAAAAATATATTCCACACAATTCCCCTTAGCTTTCATTGATAAAATAAAAAATTATCGAATGAAATAAACGTTATTTCTCCTCTCTTTACTGGAAAGCCCACAAGGTATGTTTGGCGTTAATTACCAAGCCTACAAGGCGATAACTCACTATTGCAAATATGACTGCCAAGCAGATGTTTCGACCAATGAGAACAGATCGTAGAAAAAAGGTCTGTAGGCTTTGTGAATATGCGTGTGCCTAGCTTTGCAGAAGTGCTAGATTTCAACTGTTAAATCAGTAATCTTGCTGAATATCAGCGATAATTAAAAACGCAGTTAGTTAGGATCTCAGAGCCTCGTCGATAGTGTTTGATATTTGTTCATCTAGTTTCTTATTTTCAGTTTTACCTTACTTTTAGTTGAACCGCCGGGTTGGCGCAGTTTGTGAACGTCAAGTAGACGTATCTGTCATTTTAAAGATCAAAAATAAAAAGGATTCTACCCCCTTCTTACATTTCTGTGTATACGTACACATAGCCACAAACACTACCCCAGTTTCTGACAAGTTGGGCTAACGAGATCTTACAAAGTAGCAACGCATTTCATGGCCTCCGTAAAATAAAAAGACAGATTGTCGAGCTGGGGCGACAGACATAAAAAATACAGGAAATTTAATAGGCAAAAGTTTAGCATGAAAAGTCAAGAGCACATTAATGGCCTACGTTAAGAAAATATAATCGAAGAGCAACAGATGATTAGCACAGAAAAGTGTACCAACATACTCAAAAATTCCAAACCGAAAATTATATAAAAATTAAAAATAAATATCGTGCACAATAACATACAAATGAGAAAACTAGAATACAATCTATTATTGTTGAAAGGGCGCATGTCCATATTTTGACCATTTGAGGTTTTAACGTTTCCTCATTCTACAAATATAGATGCACTTAGAGTTCAAGCGGCACATCTCTAACTGAACTCTGTGTGCGCTGGCAAGCGGTCAAAGATGGCGTTTATTATTAAAAGGGAACATGGCCAGCCTGTAAGCTCTTTCTCTACTTAACACAGGGAGGGGAATAGTGCGAGCGTCGCAGGTGAAACCTCTCGTTGTTGTTGAAATCTATTAATCTCTCTTATTGGGCAGTCTTTGTAAACATTGCATCATCTTCTTCATTTTTATATGGCTATATAGGACAACATATTCCGGCGTCAGCAAAAGATATTAATATTTTTTGGACGGTTGCAAGGGTCAAAACCGAAATTATACCTTTTTAAGGTTCCTCTTAACGCTTTCTGTGACTAGAAAAATTTGATTGTCAAGCAATACTTTCCTGTAAGATGATACAACTTCCTGTCCTGTGATAGGACTTTCGGTGTTATTAAACGTCACAATAGAAAAACCGATCGAGTATACTCAGCACAGTATAACAACCTCATCTCTGAAGGCAATTCTGATGGTAAAATTTCGGCTATATTGTTAGAAAACAACAACATCATCCTAGACTTCAACAACTGGTGGACAAGATACTTCAAAAAACAAGTTACGCCTTTGGAGGATATTGAACAAAGATGTAGAGAAGCAAAGCAAATTTTTAAAATATCCGATTATTACTATTTCGAGATAAAGGAGGGTTTTTTATTTGCCTATAACTATTTATTTGACTATGGACTTTCTTCTGGATTACGTATGAACTATATGCTGAAAGTTTATACAATAAATTTACAATTTAGTTAAAAAATAATTTTTAACTAAATTGGACAATTTAGTTAAAAAATAGATTATCAAATCAAAAAATACTTTAGTAATTTTGATTTGATAATGTATTTTTTGAAATACTGAGAGAGATTCTGCAATTTCGATCGTTTCAGATTTAGCCCTGAAATTTCAGAGTTCCTCAAAATATCATGAATAAGTGGTATTTTCTTGATTTTAATTGAAAAATGACTCTTACATTGTACCTTGATTCCTTTTCTTCCAATATACATCCAAACCGAAATCGACACTGGCAGAAATTTTCATTGTAATGAATAAAGATCCCAGCCTTCTGATGGTTTGATTAAAAAAGTCTAAAATTGAACAGACCGGAGGTAGAAATAGTTCTTCCCTCTGCACCAATCTATTCTGTGATGAATGTCATTAAGGTGAAGAATATAGAAAAAGAAGGATATCAAAAAAGTTATTCATTATATACCATAAGAATATAAGGATTTTTACAACACCATCACGCTACGGCCAACCTCTGTAACAACTGCATCTTCCAAGAAAGACGACAATTCTTAAGTTTCATGTGGTTGGTTAAAACTGTTTGACTATATTTGAATTTGAAATATTGTTTCAATATTATCTTCAGTATTAAAGATATTTGATGAAAATAATACATTTCTGGCTGACTGAATGTCGTTTTTAATGGGACGAAAATTAACTATTAAGTTGAAGAGACATTAGGTTATGCCGATAACATGAAAAATGGGCTATACCTTCGCCGGAATCTGAACTCTGGACTTTCCGATTACACACCGGACGTGCTTTTCAGTTACACTAAGGAGACACACGAAAAAGAGAAAGACAGTGCCCTATATACTCCCCTTTTTTAAACAACGACTGAGGATAAGTGGACGTAATCACCAAACCGTGGTGGTGGCGAATTATCGTTTACTACCTGTTTAATTTGGTTATCACGTGTAGAATCTTTTTGAATTTTTCAATGTAAAGAAACTGAAGAAATTTGTAGTGTCCTCGCCAGGATTCGAACTCTGAACCTCTCGGATACGCCTCGAGTGTGCTTCCACTTACAGCACGAAAGAATGAGGAAAGAACGGAAAAAGTAAAGTGCCTGGACATATTCAAGGGGTTTTATTGCGCAAATAGTTGAAAGAGAGATAATAAATAATTTAAATAAGGAGAATGGTCAAATATTCTACATTTCGACGAATTAAACTTTCAGGAAAGCTTTGTTTTGCATTTGTTTCATACCAAATATTCTTTCAATCATGTGAAAAATATTTTTTCTTATAAACTGGTCTCTTAAAAGTATGCTATTTTATTCTTGACATTTAGGTGTTTGGTGCTTCTGTGCATCTTATCTGACACGAAGTAAAAGGAAGAATACAACACCGTGCAGCTCCCAGTCTGTGTAGAAAACATGGAGTATTATGATAAGGGGATATAGAGTGACCCAAGTGTATATTTCTGAAGGTAACATGAGTAAATAAAAGTGCATCAGTATTCTTGAAACGACCCTAGAGGATCTTATTGAAATTATTGGGTATCAGAATGGTGTCAAAATTTCAGCAAGATAATGCAGCCACAAATCAGTGACTTCGATGTTGTGGATTCTTCATAATAATATTGATGTTTTAGACTAGCCATTACTTTACCAAACCTTAAGCTGATAGAACATGTGTGGAATCTTCTATAGCAAAATTTTCCAATAATAACGAAAAGTGCTCTTGAACAAGTTTGGAGATGCATAAACTAGTGACCAGTGTGAGAGAAGAGTTACTGCTGTAATTAAAGCTAAACATTTAAACACCAAATATTAAAATTCTGAATAAATGTTGTTTATAACCAATGATACTATGTTTGGTGTTTGTTCTCTTAAACGTTTTTCAAAGTAAATTCATTATTATTGGGTGCCTAATATTTTTGGCCAAAGTTATACACAACTGCAATAAAACTTCTTAAGATGACTATTACTCTTCCATATGTTTCCGCTCTACCGCCCAGACGGTATAGTGGTTAGGAGAGCCGGCTACGATACCAAAGGGCCTGGATTCGAATCCCGGAGAAGGCATGGCTGTAATTGTCCGTCTCTTCATAGGAGGTAAAGGTGGCCTACCTGCTAGGTGCTTAATAATAAAGTGGCCACCATTTCTGGCCTTAGTAGTGGCCAAGCCGAAGTCGGCTGAAGACCCGTCATTGGAAAAAAAACGTTTCTGGTCTTCTGCGGATATGGTCACCTTAGAGAACAAGATAATTAGTGCTGTTTAATGCTGATGTTTGTTTATTACCAATGTTACTAACTATTTTCAAAGGCAGTTTGTAAAAGGTAGTAGCCGTAAAAGGTGTTTCACTGTAATAAAGAAACCATGGTAAATTTAAATCTCATTAACTCGAATTTTCTATCATTCGAAAGATTTTTTTTTAGCTTCAGTTTATATTTATCTAAATTTTACTTTATTTGCAGATTAATGGGTTAATCGATGTAGTAAACTTTTCTATACATATTTCTGAGGGTTCATTTCGAGAATCTGGCAGAAATTTAAGTTGATAATGTATGTTCAATTCAATTTAACTATTTAAAAAATAATTTGCAAAACAGAAGAAAATGTTTTGTTTGTACAATTTTGCAATTTTTTACTCTGGAATGGAACAGCATCACAAGGTGCTTGATAGCATATTGTTTATGTAATTGCCAAATTTTAGGTTAAGTGTAGTAATTTTACCTGTATATGCTTTAGGCTTCCTTGGAAACATGAGTGGAAT
Source organism: Stegodyphus mimosarum (assembly GCA_000611955.2). NCBI lineage: Eukaryota > Metazoa > Arthropoda > Arachnida > Araneae > Eresidae > Stegodyphus > Stegodyphus mimosarum. The sequence goes on from KK115334.1 coordinate 270,292, forward strand.
TTGGAATGATTAATGACATACCCATTTATTCGATCTATTAGCTATCTAGAAACAAAATTTCAAGGTACGTCGTAAGTAGTGTTTGAGTAATTGTCATACTCATGAATAATGCTTCTTTTTTAGACATAATGAAATTTCTTCTGGTCATCGATTCTCTAAGATGTTTCTCCTGAATTTTCCCATGTGTTGAGAGCATAATTAAATAACAACATGAAACATCACCGATATTACTATTCTACGTAACGTGAGGCCTCCACTTTCAGTGACGATCCAGGTTGTTTGGAATTATGAGTAATCACTATTGGAGAAGTCAAAGAACAAGAATAAGCGTAATTATTTGTAAATTTTTCAGGATTAGTTTCGATGGTTTAACTACAGAACCATCTTTCACAGTCAGTTATGTAGTTAAACCATCGAAACCAGTCCTGCAAAATTTACAAATAGCATAACGCTGATTTTTGTTGTTTGACTTAATTACTATTCGGCGTGTTATACAGGGTGTTTATAAAGTCCCGAACCCATTTTGATGTTTAATTACTCATAAAATAATGAAGACATAAACAAACTTATGGCATTTATCGATGGAATAACTTATATATTTTCCTTTTCAGGTTTGAATATCTTTACTTTTCTAAATATCGTCTGCGTGTGTGGTTAATTTCAGATAATTTCATTTTCCAATCTAAATATCTGTACTTTTCCAAATATCGTCTGCTTATTAAGAAGGTCTCATCAGTCGTATACTTAGACATGTTGGAAAATTTCGTATTTCCACAACAAGCAGAGTTTCAGCCACATGTCTTTTTGCAACAAAATGGTGCACCACCTTATTGGGGTACCATCGTTCATAGCTCTTTGAATGACCATTTTACAGGAAGATGGATTGGGCGAGGAGGTCCAATTTTTTGGCCACCAAGAAATTTCCAGCGGCATTATGTCAGGTGATCACCTGACATAATGCCGCTGGACGTTTTCCTTTGGGGATTTGTAAAGGACAACGTTTACAGGATGAGAGTGTCGAACATTGATGACCTAAAAGCAAGAATTACAACCGCAGTAGCCTCTGTGGATGCCGCTATGCTTACTGGTACCTGGTGTGAAATTGAATATCGACTTGATATTCTTCGTGTGACGAAGGAGGCACACGTGGAAGTTCATTGACAAGGGTCATAAAACGTTTTGAGTCTATCTAACCATTTACGTTATTAATTTTAATCTATCTTTATTATTTTATGAGTTATTAATTATCAAAATGGGTCCGGGACGTTATAAACACCCTGTATATAACCTAAATCATGAGCGGTCGTCTAAGAGGTTTTGGACACAGGTTCATATTAAATAAGTAATGCTATAAAATATAATTATAACTCTTGCATCGATAATTATCTTCTATTTTAAGCTAATTATTATAATTGAGCGTTAACATCAACCTCGTTTCGGCTCACAGTTACATGTTTCTATTTTCTTGATTTGTCTCTAGACAGGGTTATACCCGCTTTTTTTTCATCAGGTATGTTCACTTTATTAGAAATAGACTTAAAATGTGTAGTCTGGGATTGTTCATTCTGAAATAAAAAGTGCACTATGGACTTTCTTCTGGATGACGTTTGAACTATATGCTGAAAGTTTATGTAAAGTATTTTTGATTTGGTAATGTACTTTTTGAAATACTGAGAGAGATTCTGCAATTTCAAGTTCGCGCACGTGATGGCACTACTGATGTGGAAGCGTCTCATTTACACAAACCTTAATGTGTGCTTCTTTCTGTCTACTTCTCATCAGTCATTTGGCAAATCATGCCAAATGACTGACAATCATTCCAAATGTGGGGGCATGATTTGCGGCTCGTTAATTGTATTCTGGCATGTCGTCCATGAACGGATGATTTTATCAATTATATAATTTTCAAGCAATTATTACAGGAGAACAATATCTGTGGTCAATATCAATGTCTGTGTTTTTTAGAAGTATAAAAGACAGAGTTATCTGTGTCAGTGCATGTGTGTCACGTGGCACAAAAATGAAGAAGTCCCGGAAGTAGGAAATTTGGTACTCAGATTGTTCAAACAAGCCGTGTATCTCGCAGGGATTTAATTTTTTTTTAAATTCGATTTAGTTTTTTAGAAATTCAATATGGAAATAATTTTTCGTGGAATTTTTGCCGTTATCGTTGTTTAAAGAACAAATTAACAATCTCAGGATTTCTTTGTTTGATTATAGGATATAAAAAAATGCTAGCCGATTTACCGATTTTTGACGACTTTTCTTTTAAGTCACTCTATTGTTTTGATCATTATATGTGATTTGTTAAAAAATGTCTCTGTAAAAATTTTAGCTTTTATAAAATATTGATATTTTCCACTGATTATCAAGCTGGCTTTTCGTCTTCTTTTGAAATAAGAATGATTAATAAACATTAATTTGGCGATTTTCTACAATTTTTAGCATTTTACATAATTTTTACTTACTTAACACTAATATAACACTTTTGTCATTATAGTGCATAAATCACAAAATATTTCATTTCAACCTTTCTTTTATTAATATGGACTATAAGGTATTTCTTCTGCCTTCTGGGCATGCCTTTGTGGAGCACCGAGCGTGCTGGCGACTGCACAAGCAGTCGCCAGCACGCTCCTTGTGTATTCAAGAGGTCCGTGGTTCGAGACCCGGCGAGGGCATTGCTCATTTTTCATCTCTCCTGCTTTCGGAAAAACCTAATGTCTCTACAGGCCTTTCCTACATTTGACGTTTCTTCTGAAAATCATTTTTCTGGCATTTAGAATTAATTTCAATGAAATTTGCCATCTTTTCTCGAAATGTAATTAACAAATTGATATTTTAATTTCATAATTACGCGTTTTATCACATTTGCATTTCAATTTTTACCCCAAAGGCCGAGGCTATTTATTTCTTTCTAGCATTTTGAGATGATTCACTTTTCAAATTGTTGCCACCAAACATTATCGCCATGCATTATATTTAAAAAAACTAAGTAATGAAGAATCTGCCTGAATGCATGAATGTTTCTCGCATTGTGATAAAGCAACGGTACCTACAGCCATAAAATTTTGAGTAACATAATCTTCCACCGAATATGGGCATCTGGAAGCCCTCATTTGGAATTTGTTTTACTATCGATTTCATATTTTATAATACTTTAACAAATTTTTGATTAACAAACTCTACGATTTCAAAGCGAGCAATGGCAATACTGTACGAAAAAAAAATTATCGCCAGCACGTGAGACTATGTATTGGATATTCTAAAGATACTTTCCTTTAAAAATTATTTTACGTTATTATTGTTGAATTGGAATTTTATGGTTTAAGTGCAAAGAACATGAAATTCAAGAAGTAAAGGTAACACACAAAACGTTAAAAAAAGTCCCTTTGGGCATAATGTGAAATCTGAAAGCTTACAGATTTTTTTTTAGTCCAAAGGGATTTAGTCCCGAAGGACTATTACTTTCGTTTGGGCGTTTTGCGTTGTTTCACAAGAAACGGCGTATCACTTTTCAATTTAGTGCTTATGTTTCTTTC
>KK115334.1:282127-297085 GCA_000611955.2 Stegodyphus mimosarum
CGACGGAATTTCAAAAGGAAAAGAGATGAGCAACCTCCCAAGGACCAAAAACAAAAATCCAGGAGACTGAACCAAGCTGCAACATACTCAACTTTCAAGGATTGGGCCAAGAAAAGGATGGATGACCATAACAAGATAAGTAGAATTTCGTATTCAAAAGTTTAGTTAATTTTCGAGTGTACTGCAAGTTGCAGGGTCGATTTTATCTCAAGCGAGGTTGAATTTTACGCCAAGTGGGCGATAAGTTCTCATATTGAAAGAAAAATGTTTTTGTTAAAAAAAAATTGTAATTCTTAAAGACTTAAAATTACTTAAGGTTTGTAAAATAGATGCTTAAGCATTGTATATAGATTAATTTTGTAAAAGCAATGAATTGCTGAAAAGAAAATGTTAACTAAATGATATTGTATGACGCTTTGTCGAAAGACTTGTAAAATGTCTAGAATGAAAAATCGGAAAATTGAAGAAAACACGATTTAGTCTGTGGACTATTAATTCAATGTAATGTGATATTTCAAGAAAGTACCTTGAGAAAGGAATAGGAAGCACTTGCTGTAAGCTTAGAAATTTAACCTACATTTGTATTTCATGACTACTATGAAATTGTTAAAGTGTTATAAAATGTAACAAATAATATTATGCTAGCAATGCACGTCAAGTGCAATATCAATGTGAATTGTGTGTGCAAACTGCGAATTGTATGCATGAAAAGTTAAAGTTTGAGTAATTTTAGAATGCAAGTGTTAAATAGGCTCTCCACCAAATACACTTAAAGTGTTAGATATAAAGCTAGTGAGAACCTCAGATTTAGCTGGTTATAGGGCGTTTTTTGAGGTCTCGTATGTCAAGTTCTAACTAATGTTAGTCGATCGTAGGTGGAAGATTATAACACCCCGAACACAGAAAACCCGCAATGGCGGTTTGCTTTGCATCCAACACCGGTGAGAGAGCATAGGGGGAAAATTTAATTGTGCTTGAATGATAATGTGTGTGTGCGAATTACACGGGTAAGAATAAAGAATTGTACCCAGAAATTACTGTTATTATGTTGTACTAAAATTTCTTTCCTTCCAGATTTTGCTGGAAGGAGTAAGACTTAGGAAAGAAAATGTTGAAGATTGTTGTTCAAGCAAATTTCGTCTGTAAGAAAAAGTTTTCACAAACATATATTGCCTTGTAAGAGTTGGCCTAAGTTTAGAACAGTTAAATTTTGACTATTTGTTTAGAATTGCGAGTTTCAACATGGTCCGTTTGGACCACAGTAGTTTAACTATCACAATTCTGGCGGGAAGTATGTAAGGTTTTAGTTAAACTAACCAAGTTTTATTTTAATTTAAATCTTTCTATCTTTTCTCTGTTTCAACTTCCCGTCAGAAGAAGCGCACGTTTTCAGCTTATGCTAATTTTTTAAGTACAGCCAAGTACTATTTAAACCAGAGGTAGAAACCTCTTAGTGTGAGAGAGCTTTAGTCTCAGATCACGATCAGTCTGCTCGACGTTCGTCTGACCATCTAGCAGCTAAAATTATAAGCTATAGTGCTTACTACGTGATTGCATCTTGAAATCAATTTGAAGTGCGATAGTATTAGTATTTCTTGCTACGCACCAGTTAGTTAGAGGCCAAACTCCGCGATTTGCTCTGCGAAGCAAAGTTGAATTACATTTCTACTTTAGGTTTAGTGTTAATATTATTTGATTGTTAAGTTCGACCCAAGTGTGGTCTTTTACTTTCTGTATCCCTCCCGAGTTGGGAAGTGTGTAAATAATAGTGATTTAATAAAAGAGGATTTCAAATTCCTTTCAAGTGCAGTTATTCGCCAATACAGTATCTACACCAGAACATAGCGTATTTTCCGCTCCCTGTTCCAGTTCAGGACTTGAGAAGAAGAACCCTTGTAAGTACTTCACCATGTTTTCTAAAACTATGCACAGAATACTCTACTGATAAACTGAGAGATTAACGAGGCGAGCTTTCGCTTTGCATTGCCTTGTGCTCGTATTAGTTTGAAGTAGTAACCACTAATCGTGCTCTGTTACACTGAGAAGAGCTGCACGAACACTTTTGTGTGAAATGTTCCAGAACTGCAATTTGTTTTTTCTTTTCTTTTCATTTTTTAGGAGGAGTAAATTTCATTATTCTGCCATCGGTTCTTCGTGCATTCAATCTTTTACGAACCCGTACCCAAGTAACAATAAAAATCATTACCATAAGAATGTTATTAAAGAAATCTTTTGTTCGCTATCTTAAACAGTGGTATTTTGACCAGAAGATGAAACGAGATGTGCGCATCGAAAATCGTCAATAGGAGAAACTGATATATCAGGATCCTGAGCTAAAACGAAGTATTAATGAATGAATAGATTAAAGCCACATGAAAGATCCCAGATTTTAACCGTAGCAAATTACCAAATTCACAAAACTAGACTTGTCATTAAAAATTATTGGGCATATATTCGAGTTTTTTACTAAGCAGATTTAATTTTAATATAGTTTTTATAATGGCTGATGTGAATTCCTGTTTCCTTTGATTATTAATATTCTAATATTACAGTTACGATTATTATTCTAAGCGAACTGAAAGAAAATGCTGGATGATTGGAAAACAAAATCAGTGTTTATTAATTAATAAAATAGGATCTAGAAAACGCGCTTTAGTTTTATTGTTTTATACTTAGCTCTGTTATTACTTTTTTAAATATTAGTTTTGAAATAAAAATTGACATATTTCTAACCAAAGCATCGAACTATGTTCTTTCGCTGCTTTGAAGAATTTGAATTTTTATGAAACAGAAACCAATTAAAAATTGGTTTCAATTTCATAAAAACGAGCCCCTTCATTTATCAATATTTACTGGCAGGTATTTAAATATATTTTGCCATAATTAAATAATTTAGTTCAACCATTAAAACTACGAAATATGCATTTAGATTTCAGACCTATTGTGCGTGATTTATGCAATACTGAGACTTATGATTTAGATAGAGAATAAATAATTTAGTTGATTGAAGTCAAAGCCCAGAACTATGTGCCGAAGGAAAAGGGTGCCTCTGTGGAAGATATGGAAGACGCGCTAAGGAAGATTCATGGCAAGCCGCCCAGAAGGGAAAGCGACTAGTGACACTGATGTTGTACCGAAGAGCCAGGGATCTCGGAGAAACTATGGATGTAAATTATGTGTCCCTTCATACGAGGCAACTGTGGTCTACCTAGGAGACCCCATAATAAAGTGACCACAGCTTCCAGCCTTAGTGGTGGCCGACGCCTACAACTGCTAGTCCTCGCCATTGGAAATAATAAAAAAAAAGATTCATGGCAGTTAAAATTACATGTAACTAGCCTATTTTTCGAGAATGAAATTGAATCGAACTCCAATATTCAGTAATCTTAACTACTCGGTTATTGATGGGCTGATGGGCTACTCGATTTACTGGTGGGCTCTAAGCAGGTTTTATTTAATAATTGTGTTTTATGTTGATATTTAATTTTGTAAGAAGGTAGAAACAAATTTAACTGAAGAATAATACTAATTGAAACTTTTGATCTATAAATTAAATGGCACTGGAGAATAAGAAAAGTTTCACGTTCAGCTAATAGAAGGTGTTTCACTCGAAAGGGCTTCGGGAAAAGTGTGATAAAAATCTTGTAACAAGAGGAAATGAAACCAAATTAAAAAAATAAATGACATGCCATTATGTTTGAGAAATGAAAAATACATTACAAGACGTGCTGGAAGTGACCTCTCCTGCCAGAGTACACCTGATATAGTGATGAAGTATGGTTCCACTTGTTAGAATACGTGAATTTACAAAACATATGTTTATGGAGTAGTGACAACCAGTCGTCGAGGAGCCCCTTCATTCGTTGAAGATGGGCATTTTCACATTATCCCAGTGCTGCATCATCGGGCTAATTTTTTTTACATTTCTCTCACCAGTTAAGCGTACTAGGCACTGTTTCATGAATTTGTGAACCAGCTGGAAGATAAGGGTCTGACACTTGGTTGGTACCAACAAGATGGGACAACATGTCACATGTCTATAACAAGTGTGACTGCGATGGAATCATTTTGCCAGACTTGGCTCTCTTGATTTTTTTCTATGGGCTCTCCTTAAAGGCAAAGCGTACAAGCACAAACCATGCACCATCGAAGAGTTACATCAGAATATCAGCCGTGAAATACAGACAGTGACACACAGTACTCTGGCAGCAACATACGCTAATGTGGAGTGCTATTTGAACGGCATATAGTGGTAAAGAGAGATCAATTCCAGCATATCTTGTAATGCATTTTCATTTGTCAGACATAAAGGTATGTCATGTAAAAATTTGGTTTCATTTTTTCTTGTTATAAGACTTTTATCATACATTGCTTGGGGCCCCTTTAGAATGGGACATCCAGTACAATGTACATTCCTTATTAGCTCGAAATAATAACTCTGCTCTTTTGGTTAAAGTTATCCTTTCATAACCTTCTCACAAACACATCCTAACACTTAAAACGCATATAAAAGCAATGTGTCCTGTATTCTTTAATATTAACATTGAAAGAAAATGAAGCATTTACTTTCTTGCTTTTAATTCTTGCTCATTATACAATAAAATTATTAAAATTTTTGAATTAGTCGTATGTTGGTTGATTAACAATATTTAATAATTAAGAGATCAAAAACTGACTGCATTAATATTCCACAGGCTTAAACTATTTTCCAGGCATTATAATCTAAAGTTTACAAGATTTCTGGTATTTTAAAACTTTTTTTTTTTAAGATAGGAAAATGTATGACAACAAACAGGGAATTTAAAATAAGATAACTAAGTACTGATAAGTGATAACACAGCTGTAGATAAGATTGCCTTTAGTGCATTGTTGGTATTTGAAAATATTTTATCAGTGAATGAATGTTATTTCCTAATTCTGTTTTCAATAATTGAAGAGCGTTATTATGCCAGCACATGATTTTTTCTATCTCTGCATTCTGTCGTACAATATGTGTCACAGTATATCAGTTGCTTGATAATAAGAAATAAATAATATTAAATATTTATTATATGTATATCTAACCTTTTAATGAACGAATTCAAATTTATTCAGATTTGATATACGTTACTATTTACAAAAATATGTTATGCTTTTGAAATTAATATTGTATGCAAAGAAATATCTTATTTATCAATTCCGATATCTAATGTCTTGCGATAAATAATTATGAAATCGCATGACCTCGTAATTTGAAATTCTACAGGTGAGTTACAGACGCCCCAATATGAGGGAAAGAATGTATGAAGTGTCTCATAAATTTAAAAAAAAATGATATGAAATGAATACATTGATGTATTAAAATACATTCGTACGTAAAGAACTATCATAAGCGGGACTTTGACATACGGTAAACTTGATTTCAAAATTTGACAGATAAATGGAGTTCCTTGACACCAAATGATTTACCTTATTCTACCTCTTCTGTCTTTCGTCAGCTCTCCCCGTGATGTAAATGCGATACACGTATATTGCAACATGGTTCTTGAAAATTGGAGGGAGAGGGTTTTTGAAACGACGCTGACCGTTATGATATTTAATCGTCCAATTCTGAGAGTTACTTGATCCGACGTTAGTCTTTTTGCTAACCGTGTTACACGTGCATTTATTCGGAATTCAATCAACGCTTTTTAGGCTTTTTCAGTTGTGAGTCTCAAGCGTTCAATTATTTTGAAATTTAAATTCACATTTTATAATTCTGAAGCCCCATAAACTGGCAGAGATTTATTTGTAAGAAGACGTGCGTAGTTAAAGTTTAAATAAAAAATGTTTATTTAAACCTTCTTCTGGATCTGTTCTTTCAATTTAAACCATGGAGTGGGACTCTACAAGTTTAAGGATTTTAAAAATGCTGAAAGTACAGAGTGACTTGCTGAAATGTAGGACACTTCCAATACTTGTGCCACATCTTTGGAGGAAGCTGTAGCCCCTTGACCTGTGTTTACTGACCATATGTCTGTTCTGCCACTTGCTAAAGCTAAATAAAGCTGTGTTCAAGCTACATTTTTCCTTCGTAATGACGTAATGATTCCTTCTCTGCATGTGGCGTCAGAGCGGCAGTGACGACCAGCAGAATCTAGGTTCTTCTAAACTCACCCATTTCAATAAAAACTATCCATCGGGGGCTTCAGGAAAGTAATGTTAATGGAAGGGCAAGTACTATAACAAAGCCGCTGATAATGAACGATGGTAATAATTCCTGGTTTCAGGGGTGTTGGAAACGCAAAACTATAAAAAGTATACAGCCCAACAGCAGCAAAGCAGTTAAGTTGCTGAACACTGGTAGTTTGGTCCTGGTTTGAATCCCGGCGAACAGGCTGGCTGTGTTCAGGAGAAAAAGATTACTATGTTAATATTACTTTTAAATTTAACTGTCTGTATACTCAACCTTGGTGCCGTGACAAAAAAAATAGAAATGAAAAACTAACGAACTCTCATAAAAATAATGAATACTTTTATCAAATCATAGAGACTGGTGATTGAAAACTATTTAATTCAAGTTAGATTAAATTTTCATAAATTCTCACCATAGTAAAATAAAGTTTATCATATCAACTCTCAACTCTTAAGTTCAATAACGAAATAAAAATATCCTTCCTGGTGTTTTGTTAAAATCAAACGATTAATCATGTAAGATGCATTACCGAAACAAAATCGTCAACATGCTATCTCTCAGTAAAAGTAACTAATCAGCTCTCCTTCCCGTAAACATATAATTTCAAAACAACTTTAGAGATAGCCTCAAACACTTTTCATTTAAGCATTACACAGAACAATACAAAACACAAGGGTAAGATAAATCTCACACTTAGAAGTCAAAACACCAGTTCAGTTAAAACTAATAAATCTGATTGTATAGTTACAAACATCATTTAATTCTCCTACTCCCGCAATAAACTACCCAGGTTCGAATGGATGTTCAACCATGTTTTCCGAAAGAATCACGTGGGTGACCTACAGTAAACCACAAGATAAAAGCACACAAAAAAACATACAATAGCAAATCAATAACATACATTTATTTAATATACCAACAATTTTAATTATGGATTCTGATCAGACTACCACTACAAAGCATTATAAAAAATTTCTCGTAAATTTTCGTTTGACAATCTGTACAACTATCAATATTGTACCCAAAATTTACGAGTACTTTACAAAACTCACATTTCAATTTTCCAATAAGAAGTAATTCAACTTGAAACAATGAACGATGTATCTTCTGACAAATTGAAATTAATTAAACCACTTGATAGAATACTGAATGCACATCAATTCAGTGAAAATTTTCTTTAAGAAAGAATACCTTACCCTCAATTTAATTTAAATTATTACCCATCTCAATTACATCTTTAATTACTTTCTGAAATCAATAATTAAGTAACCAGCAACAAAACGCCATACGAGAGAGAGAAACAAAAATAAACACTCACAGAAAACCGCATAACACACGACCGGCTGTAGAGCTGGAGAGTTGCCGGATCATTTCGTAAACACGTCGGAAACAATATTTGGACGATTGTCTTCGAAACCATAGTCTGTTAAATTTTAGAGGCACTCATGGTTGGTTAATTCATTCGAGGTCTAAAAAATCAAATCTGACGCCTCCTTCCAACACTTCACCTCCTTTTCCAGAATCTCACACAGTCAATTAGTAGAAAACCACTATCACTCAGACAGCCACTACGATTCTGGAAGTCGCAACCAGTCTTTGGAACTTGGGGAGCTGCCGGATCTTTTGTGCACACGTCAGAAACCATATTCGGACGAAACAAAATAGTTGTCGAATAGAGGCACTCGCGGTTAACTACTTCATACGCTGTCAAAAACCAAGTCGGACGAATCCTTCCAACACTTCACCTCCTTCTTAAGAATCCAGCACAGCCAATCATTAGAAAACGATTATCTCGCCGTCAGCCTCGCCGATTCTCTATAATAGGAAATCCTACAACATGAATGTTTACAATTTCCGCAAGGAAAAACCCACCAGCAAAGCAAACAGAACCAAACGTTTGAAAACTGGAACGTAGCGTAGATCTTAACTGAAATTCGCTGAAGACGGCACGATGGGAGACGTTCTCGGACAAGTTCTCACACCCCCAAAAAAATTCCAACCGTAGCCGTACCACGAACGGCCCCGGGGAAGGGGGGCGCCGGGCTTACTTTCTCTCCTCAAAAAGACTCGAAATCTGAGAAAAATCTTAAAAATATCATCCGCCTCTGTGTGCGCCATTTTTAAAACGTCGCGGCGCTCAAAATGTGGACCGCTTCTATAATTACTATTGGTTCAAAAAATCCATAAAATTAAAATTCACCAATCCTACACAAAACAGTAACCCTTTCTAACCACTAGAATTAGAGCAATAAATACCAAACAAAATTCTAAGAAAACAGTCATCACTTTTCACAGTGACAAGCCCCTATTTCTCGCGCAGAGCCAAGGCATGTTTACATCATAAATCGGTTAACGATTGCGACACCCGTAGGTGTAATAATGAAATCATAAGTTCCCTTCTTCAGAAAAATCCTAAATACTTTTACCCAATAATTCTATCAAGAATCGTAGGCGCTAGAGCAGCTAGATGCAGAATTTAAAAAGTTTTACCTCATGTGAGGTCTACCTTTATCACAAAAAAGGCGAGAAATGAGCGTTACCTATTTGTTACTATGTTTTTCAACTACTCACGAGTAATCCAATATTATTGTATACTAGTAAAGTGTAAATACATCAGTATTGTAAACGATTTTGTAACTGTATAAGAAAAGTACCTTAAGAACATTCTAAAAATATTGTATAAAGCTTTATTTAAAAGATTCTGTTAAGAAAAGACATTTTAGTCTGAAGGACTTGTGAAATATACTTATTAAATGTAAAAGAAACAGCACTTGCTTTCAGTAGTAGAAAGTTAATTGTATGTTTTCAAATGTGTAGAATTAATGGCATGTTAATGTGTTCTTATATACATGTGAACTGTTCCGTTAAAATTTAAGTACAGTGATGTGTTAAATGTGAAAGCATTACATGAATGTAAAAGTTTAAAACGCTGAGTTAAAAGAATGTGACTGCATAAATGAAACTTAACGCATGGTGAATATGTGCTAAATTTGGGATGAATGAATGCAGTTAGGCTCTCTGGCGCTACACTGCAGAGTTAGCCACTTATTTTAGAATAGTATCTCAGGGTTCAGAGATGAATGTAAGGTGTGTTCTGAGGTCTTGCTATGTTGAATTTTAACACGTTTTGATTGTAGGCGGTAGTGTTGAACACTTGAACATAGACGCGCCCGTGGTTGGTCTTTCTCTCTTTACAACACAGGTCAGAGAGCACGGGGAGATAAATAATAGTATGAATGAAATAAGAATGCAATTTTAAAAGAAAAACAATATACGTGTTCCTGTTACTTGCCATATAAATTACTTGACAAATTGATTAAACTATTTTTCCTTCCAGATCTCTGGAAGGAACCGATAAGAGACAAGAAATTCCTCTTTTTAGGTAATGTTACAGATGAAGAACAATTGTCCCTGGAGAAAATATTGTAAAACTGCTTTCACATAATTTCTAGGTTAGACAGTTTTAGTGAGGAGGTTTTGTGAAAGATTGGCCTCGCGTTAGACTTAGAATTTAGAATTAAGAGTTTTCAACAAGCTCGTTTAGACCTTATTTCAAACTTATTAACTCTAGCGTTAAGTATGTAAGGATCTTAAGTTTAACTAACGTTTATTTTATTTTAAAACTTTACTATCATCTCTTATTTTCCACTTTCGGCCAAAATTAACGCGTGAGTATGTTTATGCAAATTGTAGTTGCTAATAATGCTTAAGTATTTAAGTTGTGGCTTTTTGTTAAGAGTACAAGGAAGGAGAAAAGCCCTCTTGCTACGAGGCTTCACGCGAGCTTGCCATCAGTTACTGTCCGCCTTTAAGGCCAGAGCTTTTAAATCCTCTTGAAAGTTAAAGACGTATTGTAGTTTTCCGCAGTTTGCGTACTACAGACGTAGTAATTTAAAAGGCCAATCTTAGTGCTAGTCATTGGTATAAAATGTTAAAAGTTAAGTCTTATTTAAATTTTAGTTGGTTAGTAGTCTTACATTCTTTTACTTTCAGACCATAAATGGTTTGTCTTTGTACCCCGAAGTTCCGGAACGTTTGTAAAATCGATAAGCAAGTGAAATCGATAAGCAAATAAAGGGGAATTTGAAACCTTCTTATCTTTGTTGTACACACGCACGAACATAGCCTTTAGTAAGCTCCGTGTTCCTACTCAGGGCTCTAATCATGTATGCGAAATTAACTAGAAGAAACACCACTCCTGATAGTGTAACGTGTGTAGAGTCAGTTTCCCTTAGAAGGTCCTCAACGAAGGCCTTCTTGCACTTAGGCAGATAGTCCTCGAGTAGTGTGCCATAATCAAATAGAACAAATAAACCAAAATGGACAGTATGAAGTGCAAAATGTGTATTATGCAGCAATGAGTCCATAATCGCCGTTTTTTCCACTTCTGGAAGAGTTTATGGGTGGAAACCTTCTTCAAAGGTACGTGTTTGGTATTCAGAAAAAATCATGGAAGTAGTTTGATGACGTTTGTTGGAAGTCGTTGGAAACACTAATAGTTCTCAATAGTAACCTCCTTCCCAAGATCTATCGACGGATCAAATCCAGAATTTCGTACAATTTTTTGCCCCTGAAATACGTACTGCGCTTCAAAACGAGAATGCTTCAGTTGCAACTTCGAAACTTGTGACATTGTAGCTTGAAGAAGCTTGAATATCTTTTACACCCTGTACAATCCTCTGATCTCAGCACTACTGAGCCTGTCAGAGGTGTGTTAGAGGACATAATTAGAAAATGCTGCTATTATACACCATTATGAAGTGAAATAGTCACCGTTTTGCAAGAAATATTGTCAAAATAACTTTAACGATTCAACAAGACTTGCATCGGCCATTTCCAAGAAGATCGTTACAATATTGGCCTTCTAAAGAACGTCTGCATTCCGTTGATAAAATATTAAATCTCTAGATATAAAAGTTTCAGTGTCATTATCCATTACTTGTAACTAATCTCTTTCATTTGGACCACAGCAAATGAAATCTACATGAATCTGAAAGATTAGACTGGTAAATTTATCATGAGAAAGCCTAGAAGGCTAATTACCTGCCATAAGAATATGACAAACAGTATCGGGAATAGATTTCTAAGAAATAAAGGATTAGACTGCAAGCGGCTTAACTGAGCCTTTTGCTTTTACATTTTTTATTGGTTCCACAACTTTGATTCTGCATGTGTTTGAACTGATTGTCGCTTTGCAAATTCATTGAAACGTTTTACTTCCTTTATTGCCCAAGTATTAGTATTAGGGCTATTTGGATAATGTTAGAGTTATTTAACACTATTTCTTCAATATTCAAAGAATAGAAAGAGAAAAAAATAATATTTTTTTCGGAGAAAGATTATTCAAAGTTAATTTAAGAAATACATATACAAAAGCGTTTTGTTTCAGTAACTTTCTATACTTGACCTAAAATCGCATGCAATGATTCGCTTCCATGAATTCCAGAAAGAAATGCAAATCAGCACTCCATTGGAAATGCAGGGTGAAAATAGAAGCTTTCATTATCTCGTGTTTGTGAAACAACACAGTCGTGCGTGACAGAGAAAGAATGTTTATGCTAAGTTGCTAATTTGTCACTTCACGAAATTCCTAATAAAAGTTAATCAAACGCGATGAAAAAACGCTGAATCGCAAAATTATTTTAAATTATTAATAATTCCTTTCTTCGTCAATGCTGTATTTTTTACCTACAACTAAATACATTTGCATAGCGTTTATGTTATGTTATATAAAATGTTACGTTTGTCTTAAAAGAATTTTACTCTGTATGATATTTTGTTTACAAAACTGTAGATTAAAGTAAGATTTTGAGTTTTTATTTTTGAGTTTAGGTTTTCTGGTGTTATTGCTGTCACAAACAGTATGGCTGCAGTCTCAGCGACTTGTTGCTAGTTAAGTTACCAAGTAACTTCTACAGTAAAACTACTAGAATATAGCCTGGTATCTAATGCGATGAAATCTAAGTTAAGAAATAGAGTCATTTAATTTCTTTATGAAATTAAAAAAGTTAAAAATACAGCGTGTTTCCGTTATAATGCTCATGATGAAGAAAATTTTAAATGCACATCAAAAGGACATTCGAGTTATACGGATAAGAAAAAATGGAGAATTGTTCAAGCAAAACGTACTTCTCATTTGTATAATATAAGAGAAAAAACCAGTTTCTTCAGCAATTTTAGTGCCATTAAATTTTGTGTGGGTTAGTTGCGAGCTGCTTGCTCATTTAATGAGAATTCAGTTTAGTCAGAAGATTGTTTAATGAACAGGCAAAAGCTATCTTGTTAAGGTGGAATGATACCTCCATACAGGAGTTCCTTATCTAAAATGATGCGTATAACTCGCACATAAGAAAAAAGATATAAAACTATCATGCACCAGAATTTGAGACTCGATCAAACTACCGGAATTCAGTGGTTTGAATTGTTCACCCACTTTCAGAATTCCAGCTGAGGACTTCCTGTTTCTTCCTTTCGCCTTTCATCTTGTGATTCTATGTTTAATCATATGTGATTCTGAATTTGTCTCTTTTTTATTTTTCCTGTCTGAATTTTTATTCATCTAGATTTCAAACGTGATCACGACTTTATCGAAACATGAACTTACTCAAATCAGACGGAGTCATCCAGCTGCAAAGCTGGAGGAATGACAATAATAACCCAAAATTAAGGGAGTCCCCTGGTGGACTCCGGATCTCTCTATTATGAGAAAAAAATTATAGCGGAAAGAAAACGTTATCAAAAATGTATTCTGCGAAAAAAAAGGGACAGTTCTATATCTCTCGTTCTGCTGGGCCGATTGACGAAATTCAGCTTGCGTTTATGTCTCGAAAACGCGACTTAGGTTAGGTTATTCAGTTATGGAGAAGCACACGAGGGATATCTGCCTAAAGGGAGGGATGCCTTCGTGGAGGACTCTCTAAGGGGAACTGGCTCGTATACACGTCACACATGGGGAAAACCACGAAAACATCCATGCAGCCAGCCCGTTCGCGGGATTCGAACCTCGGACCGAACTACCAGTGTTTAGCGTCTTTACCGCTTGGCCGATGGTGGGCCGCGACTTAGGATATATATTATATTTATATATAGCATCATTCTAACATAGGTATTTTGACACAAAAATCGGACTCTTTATCAAATGGCATACCAATTCCTTTCCATATTTCGATTCTACGACTCAAATTATGCCAAATTGCCGAGTTTTATAAAAATCACATGAGTAGTTTTAAAAAAATTATCTCTCAAAAGTTTAGCTCGTCAATGTTAATTGAATTTTATATATATTTATTAATGCCTGCTTTTTATTAAATGTACTTGATTTCTTCTTCCAGAATTCGAAATTTAGGCTTAATCCAAATGTAATTCGCACATTTTTTATGATTTATTTTTTAAATTTGTATTTTTAAATGTTTTTTATAAATTTTTCGAAAAATATTTTGAATTATAACCTATAAAACTTTTAACATCGTCTTTAAGTAGATGCATTTCTAGGCATACCTGTAAAAAATTAGAGATTTTTATTCAAAATTCTCCAAGATATACATGAATTTACATATTTTTTTTTCTTAATACGTGCTCCGCCCTTAGGCACTACACGGAAATGGAGGGATGCCCGTGGAGGTCTTTTTAAGGGAAACTGCCTCGTATCCACGTTACACATGGGGAAAAACACGAAAACACCCATGCAGCCAGCCCGTTCGGCGGGACTCGAACTCCGGAACGAACTGCCATTGTTTAGCGGCTTTAACCGCTCGGCCGCTGGTAGGCGAATTTACATAATGAAGCGTTTTGAAATTTGACATATTGTTTCTGAGCGATAATAACGCCAAATGTGATTTACGCACTTTTTAAAAATCATTTGAAATGATTGATCATTTCAAATGATTTGACGATGATTTTTTTTTTTCGGTCGTCTTTACAGCATGGGACGATCAAGTATAAAAAAGAATTCATTGTACTTTTAATAAAACAGCCGCCATAGTGGTTAGGGAAGCCGACCACGATACTTTTCCGGATTCGAATCCTGGAAAGGGCATAGATGCAAATTTTCTGTTTCCTCATAGGAGGCAATGGTGGCCGCCTATTAGGTGCCTCCACAATAAAATAGCTACCATTTCCGGCCTTAGGAATGGCCAATGTTGGAAAAAGCAAGTGACCTCCATTCGATAGGAAAAAAAACTTTTAATAAGACATGTGTATTAACCTGAATTAGACTTTTGTTACACTTTTTATTTTCTTTCAGCGCAGTGGAATTTCAAAATGTGAAGTTAAATTACGTGAAATTTTAAAATATGGACATTGTATAAAGAAAACATAATTAGATTCAGATGCATACCTTTTAAAATGTTTAATATTCATAATTCTGCTTACAACAGTTTGTCTAGTGGAAAGAAATGTAATACATTAAAAGCTAAATCATGTCAAAAGATAAGGGTTATCTTGTTTAAATCGTTCTAATAGACGGAAACAGAGGTTC
This sequence comes from Stegodyphus mimosarum, assembly GCA_000611955.2. Lineage (NCBI taxonomy): Eukaryota > Metazoa > Arthropoda > Arachnida > Araneae > Eresidae > Stegodyphus > Stegodyphus mimosarum. The sequence goes on from KK115334.1 coordinate 296,758, forward strand.
GCTTATCGTAAAATGACTTTTCGAACCGTGGATAAAACAGGAGAGATAGATTCGGTAGGGAAATGCAGCGGACGAAACGGCACTATTTCGAGCTGGGGATGAAACGCGAAAGGACGAAACGCGCCAAGCCAATAAATTCAATGCGTAGTATTTATAACCTACACTAGAACTTAAAATTTGGCACAGCAACAACTTTGTGTTTGCCATAGATTTTTAATTAAAACTTTATCGATTTCGAAGGCGAGCAGGTGCAAACGCCTCCGAAGTTCCGCAAGGTCTACTTGCAAGATCTGGGTTTGACCATAAAGAGAAAAAAAAAAAAACACCA
>KK115334.1:297138-308074 GCA_000611955.2 Stegodyphus mimosarum
TGAATGCTCAGAGAAGACACATACCACAAGGCTTTTTTCCAGAATGCCCACCAGCGGCCGAGCGGTAAAGTCGCTAAACACTGTTAGTTCGGTCCGAGGTTCGATTCCCGCGAAACGGTCTGTTTGCATGTGTTTTTCGTGTTTTTCTCACATGTTTCGGTCTTTTCATCAGGAGAAAACATTTTGTCTTCGAACTGCCTGCCTGCCTATTTGTTCGCCCTCGTAATGTGTAGAATTTTAATTATTATATACCGTGTAGCACAAAATTGTTGCTGTCTCTAATTTTTATATTTTACTTTGGAGTACTCATCTTCTCTCGAGATTATAACTGTTCCGATAGGTTACTCAGAAAGCGTCACGACATAGTATACAATATTGTAAATCATTATTTAGTAGATGAAGAGAAATATCTTCTTTAATTGTCAATATCTTGATACAGAGACACAACCATCAAGTTATAAGGGATTTCTCCCCCCCTTCTTAACATGCCTTCATGGTGTAATGATCAGTACACTCGGCGCGTATTCGAGAGGTCCGACGTCAGAGTCGTGACGAAGGCATTACCTATTTTTCACATCTCCTGCTTCAAAAATGTCCTAATGACTGTAGTGGCGCCCGAACTAAAAATGATGGTGGATGATGATTTTATACTAGCAGGATCTGGCGATCGGTTCCCCTATTCCCCAGTCGCCCTTTAAAAGGAGGTGTATATAAGGTATTTCTGCCGCCTTCTTAGCATGCCTTCGTGGTGTAATGGTCAGCACACTCTGCGCGCATTCGAGAGGTCCGAGGTTAGTGTCCCGGCGAGGGCATTGCTCATTTTTCACATCTTCTGTCACAAAAAAATCCTAACCACTCTATAAATTAAATCAGTATTTCTCAACCGAATTCACTGAAACCTTGTTGTTCTGTAAAAAACTGTAGGATTTTGTGACAAGGAGTAAATAAATTATCCATATATAACTTTACTTAAGTTCTTCATCCGATCATATTATTTATAAACATAATAATCGTATGGCGCCGTCTGTAATGTTGCTACAATGAAATTGCCTTTAGTAGATTAGTATACGTACGCGATTTTTTCTGCTCATATGAGTTACGCAGAATGTTGGCTATTTATATTTACCTTCTTTGTGCTTACAGGAATGCTGTTAGTTTTTTGTGTGAGTTAAATGAACTCCAAAGGTCTTTTGAATAAGCTTTCTTGCTGTCCCTTCGGTTTATTTTGGTGCCGTCAATAAATTTTAGAAAATGTAAGTTAGTTTTTGCTTAAAACAGCTATAAGAAAAGATATATTTTATTTTCCTTGTGAACTCTATAGCTTACCAGTTGCTGTGTGTATAAGACCATTAAATATAAGTAAATTCACTCGAGTTCGAATTCCAGAGAATACGCAGGTTGTGTGGGCTTCCTCGTAATATTGCCCATGTATAACATGTATGTGAACCAGTTTCCCTTAGAAATTCTTCAAATCCTTCTTACCCCTACCTCTAAATAGACTGCTGTTGTATACTATACCGTATTTAATTTAGATACACTTTATGATTTTTAGAAATCAGAAAGAAAGGTGTGATTAACAGTTACGCTGTCCCCCCCCCCGCCAAGCTACATGCATAGGTATGGGACATAATGTTCTTGATCTAAAAATTTGAGTTTTCAGTGAATAAGCACTAATTAGGGTACCCAAAATACGTTTTTATTAATTTCGCAATGATGTCTGTCTGACTGTGTGTACATACGTGGCGGGATTTTCCTCTGCCATAATTCTTATAAAGCATTCAAAATTTTCCGTTTTTCGTATTTAAGTTTCTGCATTCGTAAAACGAGTCGATTAGATTTTGGATAAAATTGGACAGCGGGAAATACTACTGTAGTACTTAACTTGAAGACCATTATAGTTTTTAATGGAAAACTGAATTAAAATGTGATCCAAAGGTTTTCAATTTTAGTATTTAAGACTTTCATATTAATGGAAACAAGGCATTACTTCCAGTTTTGGGCTAAATTTTTCCGGTTTATCGATTTTGGGTAAAATTTCTGGTTTATCGATTTTGGAAATGATAGTGTACTTGAAACTCTGAACAGATTTTTATGAAAAATTATGTAATGATATAATCCAAAATTTCTCAAAGTATTTAAAATTTGTATATGCATATACAAACATGACTGAGGACAATATATTAGATTTTTGACTCTAAATCGGAAATGTTAATTACTTGAAACATTTAATAGATTTCTTCAGAGAAATATGGGATCGGTATAATAAGAATTTATTCTAAAATAACGCAGCACACATTAAGGCTGTTTATATTAGATCTAGGCATGATACTTATTTATATCAAGCTGTAGAAGAAAATGAAATTTATAAAGGCTTTTTATCTGCAGAATGCCCACCAGCGGCCGAGCGGTAAAGTCGCTAAACACTGTTAGTTCGGTCCGAGGTTCGATTCCCGCGAAACGGTCTGTTTGCATGTGTTTTTCGTGTTTTTCTCATGTGTAACGTGTATATGAGCCAGTATCTCTTAGAAGATCCTCCGCGAAGGCATCCCTCCCGTCAAACAGATAGCCCTCGAGACTTTGCCTGAATCACACAAACCAAACAAAACCATTTAAAGAACTTCAGAACTCTAGTAACTCAACCATGTTACCCAAAAATGCATTGTTGATGATGATGAGGCGCGGAAGCAAATAGCAAATTTGAAAACACATATTGCTTTATTCCTTAATGATTCCAGAGAATGCATGGCAATCACTAAACCATTGCAATTCAAAAAACTAACGAGCACTGTGTACTGATACCTAAATATCGCCGCGTTATAAGTGCAGATTAAAATGAATTTAGATTTGTTGATACGATAGAAGTAACATAGAAAAAAATTAATCGTAGCATTCGTTTCGAAGTGTTTAATTTAAATAGTATATTATAAATATTTAATTTTCTATCACCAAAAACAAATTATATGTATGTTATTCAACTGTCTAACAAAATTCAGTTTCTAATAAAAAGAAATAGGAAAGCATGTGATTATATTTATATAAATTTACAAAAAAAAACAATTTTTACACATTACCAATAATACCTAATAAAATACAACAAAAATTTTGCATTAGAAACGTTTTTATTTATTGGAATAACAAATTAGATTTTGTTTTCAAAGGCTCAATGAAGTTATACTTTACTTAAAGCTCATTGTTATTTAAAATATAGAAATCGCGTGAGCTTATATACTCGCCACATCAGATTTTTTTATTAGAAAGAGTTGTCTGAGACATAATATCATTTCAAGGGATCCGAAAGGATAAAAGACTTCTGAAATGCTGATCTAAGTAAAGAATAAGGTCTGTGATTCTGTTGAATTCTCTAAGACTGATATTCTTTAAGTTGCCAAACTATATGCATTTCAGTTTTGAGATCGTGTTCCTCAGAGGGAGAGATTTAGTGCTTATTAAGGGTGACTTTCGTGTTCTTAAGTATGAAATTCATAAACCACGTTTTTTACACCGTTACCACTGTATGCAAAATCTGCGTGATATTCATGCCATTTTGAAGCATTTAATATTAAAGAACATTTTAATAGAGAAGCTGAAACAACGATAACTTTAACTGTGAAAGCATATATAAGATGAAGGCATGGCATTGGGATATTAAGGTTTTTAAAAACACAAAAGAAAATAGCTCGTTACTAAGAAAAAACAAACATTAATTCAATACTGTGGTTGTTATTCGTTGTTGTTAAGGAAAATAAAGTAAACATTTAAGCAACATGTTTCTAAGGGAAGCTCTCACGCTTTTTTTCGTGCTGGATGTTAAAACAAAGATATTATCACCTTGGCCTATAAACTGTTTCGTTATTGATCTTTTACCAGAGTGTAATAATTACAAAACGAAAACATATGATGATTAAATAAAAGTTATTGCTTCTATTCCGGGAATATTTTCCAACTAATAAGCAGCAAATCTGGTTTGTTTGGATAATATTCCTGTAAAGAAAAAACGTTCCGAATGTATAATTTCCTGAAATTCATTCTAGATTACTAATTAGCGTATTTTCCTGCGTATGAGACGGACATTTTCTTTCAGTGTTTCGTATCTAAAAACTGGTTATTTTATGTAGAAGTGAAAGGGGCCGCCTAATATTTACCCTAAGTTAGTAAGCATTAGCCCTACACACTAACTAGAAAACCAAGAATATTCTGGCAACATTCCTCGAGTCCTGATGAAATTGCGACTCCAGCCTACACTACAAGTTCTGCTATAGCCGGCGGTATCAACGGCACTGCTACCTTTTAGCGTTAAATTAGTTCAAGCAAAATGCATTACATTACATGATATACATTGCGATATACATAGTTGTACAGATGCATGTTTGAAGATGTTATCTATTGTAGTGAGTATAGGCATCATGTTTCAGGACGTTATATATTGCAATAGACATAGGCGTGATGCTCCCACGATACAAATCATTTTTGCAAACATTATCTATTTACATCACTGCGTTGCTGCGTCTTAAGAGGTTATCACATCTAGCGACGGTCCCTGCTGGACTTTTCTGAGAAACGAGATTCTGGCTGCACTGGTTGAAACGGGAGGATTCATAGAAAAAAGAGCCCGTTGGAAGCGAAATCCCACCTAGCTATGGAAACGATGTACCGGCTAAGCGGAATTTTTTTAAACCTCGCCGAAAATGTTTCGGCTGCAGTGCAGCTCTGTCCCGCGTGGAGATCAAACAATCAGACGAAAGTTCAGTACTGGCTTTTCTTTTGCGCACTTATCTTCGCCTTAGGGCGGAGCAGCTATGGGCTGTTTCTTCGGTTCTGTATTGTATTCTCCCATGTTTTTTTTATTATGCCATAACATCACGTTTATCTCAACCGGGTAGAAGATATAGCAATTTTTACAAGTGTTCGAAGATCCAAGGACTCGAAAATCGAAAATTTTGTTATCCTGGGATTGCGATAAAACGCGGGAGCCCGTAAAATGCGAAACTTCGTGTTGAGCCTGATGGATCACGTGATCCCAATCTGAGCGATCGGTTACTGTTTGGCGTTCAAGGTCTTTGTAGTAAGTGAAAATGGCAACCTAACTATTTGGGTTTCCTGGAAATGTGCGGGTTCTGAGAATTGTCTCTTTCGATGTCAACACCCTCGTAACCGAAACATAATATGATTGGGACCTTATAAAACAGTGGTGTCGGCGCTAACGAAAATGCCAGCGGTGGCATTTCGGGGAGAGAAAAATTGTCGCGACGACTAATATGCGGCGTCCATGTAACCCTTAAATTGAAAAATGCTTCATTCCCTTGTTTCTTTAAAAAACTGAAAAGTTTGAAATTCTATTTGAGATTCACAACAATTTGTTTGCCCTTCCCGTTCATTAATGAAACAAGAAGTGTGAAGGCTTCAAATGATATTGTTGCGAAATATCCAGGCCCGGTAAGATAGCTTCCCCTCAAAGCGGTTTTAGGGCGTCCAGAAAATGGCAATGGATGGCAGGGTTGCCACATTTGGCCAGAGCTTGCCCATTTGGCGGCATGCTATAGACGCATGGAGGACCTTCTGGAACGAATTCTTGCTGGTTTATCCCAGAATGTTCTCGAACACAAGCCAAAAGCTATATAAACCCTGCTGGTACACGGAGAGAAAATTAGTTGAGCCAGTGCGAAGTCAGCGCCTAGTCTAGCGAGTTGATAGTCAAGCAGTGAGCGAGTGTCTTGTAGTCTAGTGCCGAGTTGGTCATCCAGTGCATCGAGCAAGTCATGAAGTGTATCGCGAGGCAGTGCATCGTCGAGTTTTATCTTAGAGTGTGTTGAGCTCCGGGAATGACTGAACCGAGTCGGGAGCTGTACTCTAGTGTATCGTCGAGTGCATCGCGAGTTGCCGCGTGGAGAGTCTCGAGAGTACGTGGAGTTCCGAGAACAACTGAGCAGAGTCTGGAGCTGTACTCTGGTGCTTTGCCGTGAAGCTGTCTCCACCGTTATACCTGATAATCTGAAGGCTGTGTCGCTGATTGTTTCAGCGTGTTCATAGTAGTTTTTCGACGACTGTAAACAGGATTTTGGAGCTGTCTTGAATAATACTGGCCAATAAAGAGTATTTCGATACTCCATCAAGTGTCGTCGTCGTTATTCATTCCAAATCCACGAACCCTTTAACGTACATACATAAGAAGAAGGAAGAAAAACGTAACAATATCTTTTCTAGTTCCTAACAAAGAGGCTTTACCCCCCAAACATGCATATATTCATGTAGATTCTTCATAATTTAATTTTTATTAAATATAATTATGGGTCATAATATTTGGTGGCAACGATTTGAAAAGTATACACCTTTTACAGTGATTCAAAGCAAAATACCGTTTCGAGATTAATGTCCTATTCATGGCTAACATCGCTTTCGGGCTAAAAGTTAATCAATAATGGAAAATTAAGGAAAATGAAAAATGAATTCTTAAAAAGTGTACGTTTGAAACATATATACCGAAACACAAATAAGTGCTTTAATGAAATAAAAGCGAATCAAATTGTCCCCAGATAGCATTTTAGAGAGCATTGTAATCAGATCATTATCTGTAAAATCATAGGTAGATATGAGACATTTTCCTTAAAAAGCCTCCACGAAATCATATTTCTAAACCTGAAAAACGTTTTTCCTCCCTCAATAAGAACATGATTCCTTTATTTTGCTGCTTACGAACTTTCACAAGAAAACTTCATTCATTGGAATGCATCACTTGTGTCGGCAAGGAAAGTTAACTAGAAAATAGGTAAATGGAAATGAATCATGTAAACTAACTAATTTTATTGTATTAAAAATAATACTTTAAATCATTATTCTGTTTATTATTCACGTAATGTGTTATGTAATTTATTTTATGCTCTTTTTAGATGCAAAATATATCATGAAATTTTGTATAGACATAAATTAGTATTAGAATTAAAATATAAGAATACACGAAAGAAAGTATATAAATATCAATTTAAACTATTTTTATTATTTCATGAGTAATGGACGCTGCATAGTAATCCTGATGATCCATAATAATAGTTTTATATTAATCATTGACAAGGCTTACAAAAGTCTGATTAACTCATTTCCAGTGCTAGTTGAAACACAAAATTAAATAAAGCGAAATTTGTTTGGATTTAACGTATTATGAAATTTATTATTAGCGTTAATTAACTTTTAATCAGATGAATTTGTAAGGACGTATTCTGAAAATACGTTTGCATAATTTTATTTGATATTGCTATAACGCAACTTGTGACATTATTTGATGTATTTTAACTCAAAAAGAATTCTTCTTAAATATACAAATTTATCGATGTTTTTGGTCGATGGATTACTATTTACGAACATTTAAACAGATATAAATTTATATATATTGTAATTTCATGAGATAAAATCTCTTGCTCATATTATTTACCAAACAATTCTTCAAAATCTTTTGATTTTTAAGCAAATACTTATGAAACCGAAGGCGGAATAAGACATTCTCAAAGCAGCAAGCGAACCCAACTATGTCATCAGTCTCTTCTTCCGGTTTCAGATACGAGAAGCTGAAGAACCAGCCCTTTAGCCCTGCGCAGAAATAAGACTCTAGAAAGATCGGGTGAAACAAAAATGTTTCTTACTTACATGGGTCTTACTCAGGCTTTTTTGACACTTTTCCGAGTTTCTTATCTCAGTTCTTAATGCGGCGTCTTACTACTCCGTTGAAGTCGTAATTTAAATATTATCGAGAGTTATGTTGACTTAGAAAGCGAATAACATGTTAATCTCAGTCTTGACAGTAAAAGCTTAAATTTGTTTGTAGAGGAAACCTGTGAGCATTTATTTTACTATTATTCTCGCAGATAAGTCTGAAAAAAAAACCCATTACTCAGCTGTTCTGGCTTAGCCGTTTGATTAGTGTAGGGACAAAATAGTATTATTTATAATTATCAGTGCACATTCCATTCTCAGTAAGGTACATTCCATAACAGAGGAAGAAGAATGACCTTGTTTGCTTACATTAGCTATACATATCACGTGATATCTGAGGCTATCTACATTGCTTATTTACGTTAGGTATATATAAGACACGTGATCTATGAGGTCATCGAAATTATCTCATTTAGATATCTCATTTAGATATATTTATTATGTTACCACTTTAAACATAATAAATATAGCTTATTAAGACTTGATATTTTAATATGATTATCTAATTAGCTAGAAGTAAATCTTGATAGGTAATTAACACTAATGTCGTTAATTGTTTATCGAACAAAAGCTTCTGGCCTTTATTCATGATATATAAATCACAAGATTTTTACCTTTATTTGTTGAACATTTCAATATAAAATTAAACTTGCCAAATAACGTTATATTATCTATTGTTTTAAATAAAAGAACATTTTTTTTTATCTTACAGCAAAGAATGTTTATAATGATCTTCATTATGGTTTAAGCTTTTGTTCAGGGCATATTATTTCCTTTCTATTTATTATGTAGATGTCAAGAAGGTGTTAGAGGAATTTTCATTAGACTTACCAACAGACAATTGTTATTTATAAGCACTTCCTGCTTGAACACAGTAACGCAATTTTTCTCAATTAAGAATGTGTCAACTGAAACAGCTCATGGTCATTTGCTTCGATCTAATTTATTTTCATCTATCCAATTTAATTTAATTAATATTCTAATTTAAGATAACAAGATAGCATACTTCTGATTATTAGTATAATCAATATTAGGCACATATAATTTTTTAAAACTGAGTATGAATACCAAGTTCATCAACTGGGCACGCCTCGTATGCAGTTACGTTCCAAAATTTAATTACTAACAACCATAGAAAAAAATAAAATCTGAAAGATTTCAGATTTTAAATTACGTTCAAAGGCGCGTTTTTTTAACGTTTCGTGTGCTACCTTTTTTTATTAAATATCATGTACTACGTACTCAAACCATAAAATTCAGTTCAAAATCAATATCGCAAAATCATTTTAAAATGAACATATCTTTAAATTTCCGTAAGTCTCGTGCGCTGGAGATAAAAATGTTTTTTTTTTTTTTTCGTACAGTGTTGCCATTGCTCGCTTTGAAATCATTTAGTTTGTTAATCAGAAATTCGTTGAAATATTACAAAACATAAAATCGATAATAAAGCAAATTTCAAATTCAAAATTAGGGCTTCCAGATGCCCATATTCGCAGTAGGATTACGTCATTCAAAATTCGATGGCTCTAGGTTTTATCACAATGCGAGAAACATGCATACATTTATGCAGATTTTTCATTTTTTAAAATTTAATGCAGAGCGATAACATTTAGTGGCAACAATTTGAAAAGTGATACGCCGTTTTTGTGATTCCGACGCAAAATCGCAAAACAAAAGTAATAGTCCTTCGGGACTAAATCCCTTTGGACTAATAAAATGAAAACTAATACCATAGATATAATCCTATACAATTTTAAAATTTCTTTTATGCTTTAATCCACTTCATGAAAGCCTGAGACGCGTATATGAAATTACATCAAAACCAGATCATGATTAGTTCAAGTATCAGCAATTTCAATAATAATAATTTCTCATCGTACATAATGCATACCAGGAAAGCATTTGGATTGCAAAAAACAGGTATTAGAGATGAATGGGAAAGTTTAAAATGATTGAAAATGATTTTTACTTCCTTGTACGAAGTAAAAAGGAAATGTAATCGCGAAAAATTTCAGGTATATTTTCAGTGAAAATATTCATTTTGACTGCTATCGAATGCAATTTAAGGATGTTTTTGAGTGACATCTGTACATAAACATAGAATAAAGAACTCTTTTTTCCCCTAAAAATTATAAAATTTATTTAAAATAGATTCAGAAGAGACTTTTTCGTGGCGTCTGTGTGTGCGTACGTACGTGCGTATGTTGGTATATATCTCGTATAACTCAAAAAATGAGTAGCCTCAGCATGTTGAGATTTTGAATATAGGACTTTATAACATGTAGATGTGCACCTCCTATTTTGGTTGCAATAGGCCGTACTAAAAGTATATATATATATATATATATATTCACTCGGTTACTCGTCTAAGTCAGCTCAGTTTCTTTATTCTTATATGTTTGTAAATTGTGCATTTTTTGCTTTAAAATGATTGAATTATGTTCTTCTTATCTTCTGATTAACGTTTTTATGCCTTTAATTAACATGCATATTATAGGCATAGAATTATCAACAATTTAAAAGTTGATTTAAGTGCGTCTAAGACTAATTATTTTTATCACAGCAACCATATTTGTTTACACGTGAAACTTAGCAGAATAGTGGATTTGTTGCCAATCTAGGCAAACTAAGCTTCGCAACAACAAAGATAACGCCTTCTTTTATTACTGCGAATTAAATCAAGCTTAATCAATTCTAGAATTTATTCGAGAAAATAATATTTACTTCGTAAATTTTAATATAGGTATTTTGAGTTTTTATGTAGTTTTGCCTTGTTGCGAAGTGAAAACTGAATTAATTGAATGAGGAATACTAAATCGCCTGTGAAAAACTGTTTCTTTTTTTTTTTTTGGTTTGTTTGTTTGTTTAATTTCCTTTATACATCGTTTTAGATTTATTATAGTATTTGAACAGAACCTGTGTGCAAAGATTAGATAATTCTTCAGATGATTTGCATAGCTTTTGTGCATTCTGAACTACAAAATGAATGAGATGTAACACAGGATTTACTGTTAAGTGAAACTTGTGCCAGAATGTCGCTATGGTAAACAAATGCAGTGAATTTTAAAGAGTGTATTTATGCGTGTTGTGGTTTATGCGTTATCGACGAAGTAGATTTGATTTAATCCAATTTAAGTTTAAATTAAATGCAAAATGTGGTTAATATAATCTTCCGTACAAGGAAGTCATGTAGTATACACATCGGTTTTTTTTTTTTTTTTTTTTTTTTTTTTTT
>KK115334.1:308801-369901 GCA_000611955.2 Stegodyphus mimosarum
TTTTTTTTTTTTTTTTTAATTTTTCATTTGAAACAAACGTTTCGTCACAAACTTTTCGTGTTTAGTTCAAAATATCTATAAGGCTCGAAACTCAATTTTTGTCGAATCGCTTTTGCGTCGCTTAATGTTTTTTGTCCATATAATTTTGCAAGTAAAGGTATGCCATGACGTCGGCTAACCGAAGAAAAAGAAGCTTTCTTCACGTGGAAAACGACTGAGAATGCAACAAACGAAATAAGAAAACGAAGAACATTAGTTTAAAAACCAACGAAACTGAAAATAAAGAATTCGAAATACCTTGTCAGATGAAGAATTCACATCGCAGGAAAAAACATCTTTTTTGGATGACATTCTATCTAAACAATTTCATTTTCTTTTCCTTTTGTCCAGAAAGGGCTATTAGTATCGAAATAGTATTTTGTTTCAAATCACTAATCATCACACTTTTCATTCGAGTCTGTTCCTATTCGGCTAAGTGCAAGATATTTATCTTTGAAACTGAATCTTTCTGTTGTGGATTCAAAAACTAAGCTGTTTGGAAGCAATATATGGAGTTCTTTAAAATATTCTTTATTTACTTAGAAAATTGATTTAAGTAATAAAATGCTTTTAATTCATGATCTATTTAATTAAAAATATCGAAAGCAAGCAGGGGCAACACTGTACAGATTAATTCTTTTTTTTCTCTCTAGCGCTGGAGACTGTCTATCGGAAATTCTAAAGACATTTGTTTTTATTTATTTTATGATTTTGCCGTTGAATTGAATTTCATGTGGAGTAAATTTCAAGAACGTGATATTTAATAAATAAAGTTAACATACAAAACGTTAATAATAAAAAGACAAAAAAATTTGTAAATCACTAAGAAAACTGAAATATTCATATGATGAACTGATAAAAGACTAAAAAAAACAGAAAACATGTATGCCATCACTTAACAGTGCAAAGGGAATTGTAAACATACGTTGGTACGCTGGTTTAAAATTTTGTAATTTTGCTCTTGAACTGTATATGACGTAAGAGCGATGTATGGGATGGTAGACTACGAGCTGAGCGAGAGCGTAAAAAACCTTGGCAAACCCTTTTGAGCAATCGTTTAGGTCTGAAACTTTTCACATTATTCACTCCTTTTCTTTTCCCACTCCTTTTTCCTCTTTCTTATTTCTTTTTCTCCCACTTTTTCCTAGCCCAAAGCAGCCATAGCTCAGAAGAGCTTAATTTCGTTTTGGCATTTTGCGTCGATTCACTGTAAATGTTCGTATCACTTTTCAAACTGTTACCACCAAATATTATCACCCTGTATTATATTTAAAGAAATTAAATAACGAAGAATCTGCATAAATGTATTTATGTTTCTCGCATTGTAATAAAACAACGGTACCTACAGCCATCAAATTTTGATTAATGTAATCCTCTATCGAATATGGGCATCTGGAATTAGTTTTATTATCGATTTCATATTTTGTAACCCTTTAACGAATTTTTCATTAACAAAAGCAACGATTTCTAAGCGAGCAATGACAACACTGTTCCAAAAAAAACATTTTTATCTCTAGCGCACGAGACTGTGTATCGGAAATTCTACAGATATGCTCATTTTAAAATTATTTTGTGATATTGCTGTTGAATTGAATTTTATGGTTTAACTGCGAAGAACATGATTTTAATAAACACAGGTGACACACAAAACATTAAAAAATGCCCTTTTGGACGTAATGTAAGATCTGAAAATTTTCGGATTTTTATATTTTATATCTTTTATTTTTTTGTATATTAAATTTATAAAAGTCTTCAAAATCTTTACTGGCAAGCGATGTATAGAGTTATCTGAAAGAAGAAAAAAAAACACCGCCTGTTTAAAGAAAATGCTCATACTAATGAATGATTGTCCTTGTGACTTATTTATGGAGATAACAAATGATGAGACAATAGGGAACTATATTCTTCTGGAGTGAAGGGAAAATAGGAGTTTGTCAAGGCGATTTATTCGAGACAAAAAGCCTACATCGTCCAAATTTATAAGTGAATAATTTGCCATTGTAACAGGAAATTTTTTTTCTTTGCTATTTTTTATTAGAACATTTACAGCTCTGGTTTTCAAACGAAAGGTGCAAGGTGGTATTCCTAATGTCATATATATGCTTGAAGGCTAAATCCAATAAGTGTTAGTTTTCTTGCCATCAGTAACGGTGTTGTCAACATTTTTGTAATTTTTGATTTCTTTTGAGTGAAAGTCGAATATTCGATTATTGAAAGTGATAACATATTTTTTTATTCATTATAATAATTTTCTTTTCCTACTGTCCTTCGATACTCATCTCTTCAACCAAGAATGCACAGATGTCACTGATAATGTCATTACTTTAAAATGACTGGAATTTTCGTATTATCAGCAGTCAGATCATGCATACTAGTCAATATTTTGTAACAGTTTTAAAAATGAATATACTGAAGTTTTCTTACTTCACTGATTCTCTAATCATATTGTTGACGCTATAAGTTCGTTAAGATCCTTTTAATAACTCCGCCAGATGAACAGGAAGAAATTGACACTTTATTGAGGTAAATAGTAACTCTACAACTAAACAGCTATAAGTAAACAGCTATAAGTAAAGATAAGAACAGAGAGATAAGAAATATATCTCCTCAACACGAAGACAAACGTAAACCTGTAAAACCCCTGACATAGCAGAGTTCAGTATAATGATGGGATTAAACTCAGTTCTTATGAGTTTGTATTTAATGGTTTGTTTAAGTACGTTTTTAAAGCTTTAAGAAAGATCACTTCTACAGCTTTAAAAATGCATTTTCTAGAACATTCTAAAATGTCGTTAAATGTCACCAACTTGGGGATAAAAATTATCACCAAAGTCCATCAGGAGGGACTTTATTCCTATAGGATTTTTTTTATGCCTATTATTTTTTGTAAAATTATAAAGTCAACAGATCGAAATGCTTCAACATTAACTTTAAAATAGTGCTGGTAATATAAAACTTTCTGTATTCAGTTTGTTCTTTTAAAAAATCGACTGATACGTTGCATATAGTGAAACAGTTTTCTGATAAAGTTGATAAAATAACTCTTCAATAAGTGTTTCATGAACGGAATTCTTCAAATCTTCGGAGCACATCTAAAATTAGCTTATCTATCTTCAACGATCTCAGTTATTATTTTCTATGCCTACCGCTATTTCAAAAAGCATCTTTTTAAGCGTCACTAAAATTTTTCATCACTAGGTTTGGCTTCAGCAAAATCTAGATAACCTTTCTCATTGCAACTTACAACTATAGTTTGGTACTTTAAAATAGAAACTTACTCCCAAACTCATAACTCATGACCATAGCAACGACTCCTGAGGGAAAAAATGGTTGAATCCTCTAACTTCCTAATATCCCCTAATAACTTTTAGTGCAAGCTAATTAATATAGCTGTTTTGCGTTGCCATCTGCAATATACTTTCATATAAATTTCCTATTGTTCTGTCGAAAATAATATTTTTTTCTCTAAAACTAAAGGTGCAAAAAGAATTGCCATCCAGCAAAAATATTTTGGAATAACTTATGCATGGAAAAAGGTAACTGTAAAGAAATTGTTAAAATTTAGAACTTCTGAATAGAAAATACTAAATTTGCATCAGTTTTCTTTTATTTTTTTCCTGAAGTTCTTTTTTGTAGCTTGAGTTCTAGACGAAAAAAAACATTATTTTCTGAAAATGATGTTTTTTTTTTTTCTAGAATTAAAGGTACAAAAAGAATTGCCATCCAGCAAAAATATTTTGGAGTAACTTATGCATGAAAAAGGTAATTGTAGGAAACTGGTAAAAATTTAGTACTTCTAAATAGAAAATACTAAATTTATACTTTTTTCTTTTATTTCTTTCCTTCTTTTTTCACTCTTTTTATGGCATTTTACGTTATTATTATTATTATTTTCTTTCATAAGCTCAACCTAAAACGGCTAAATTGATATACGTCTGCCACATATGAAAAGGAGAAGCTCAGCAAGATTTAGATTATTATAATTAGATATGGAAGTTATATTTTTAGCTATTTAATGATAATTTTCATTTTATTTCTTACTGAAAATAAAAATTAGCGAAAATATTTGAACAAAAATTAGAAATTTAAATTTAAATTTACTACTTTTGGTAGGGGATCATAAATAATGAGAATCACAAGAACCGTAAGAATAAAAAAATATGATGCAACTAAATGAATTTGCAATGTAGTTAAAACTAAATGTCTTCTAAAATGTCATCTTCTGCAATTCTTTCCAACCAATGTCCTGTGGCACATTGAAGTGCCGTGAAAGGACTGGAGGTGTATTGCGAAACATTTGACTGTAAAGTCCTGATTATGAAGCCACGTTACCTGAGAGCTATGCTAAAAATAATTAACGAATGCGTTCATATAAAAAATATTCACAGAAAAATAATATAAGTTTATGTACTGATGGCACGGCTGCAGTGGCAGGAACGGTTGGGTACTTGGGGTCTAAAATTTGTCCTGAAAGTCCTGATGTTAAAATGATACTCTGCTTTATTCATAGTGCTAGGAATGAGCATTTAAAATGAGTCATGTCAATACTAAGAATGAGCATTTACAATGAGCATGACTTAAGCAAGCTTTTAGACTGACAGAGCATGATGTATCATCTAAGAATCATGCATCATCTAAGAATTTCAGCTTCCATTTGTACAATTACAATTTTGTTGCCTTCTCAATTTCCATTATTTTGATGAAAAATTTAATGTCACAGTAGCCTGTGTACTAGGTTTTTGACACTACTGGCTTCCTCATTTAACTATAACTGAACATTATGCTTTAGGAAAAAGAGCTTAATTAGAGTTTCTTTCTCTTATCCTTAGACAAAGCTATGAACACTGTGATTATCTGAGCAAATGAACTTAACTGGATAATGGCATGGGAATCGTATCATGAATTTTTTTAATAAGCACATATTGCTTCAGAAAATCTTACATACGTAAGTAACTTCCATATACACTTATGTCCATAAATTAAGGAAAATTCGGAGTCACGCAGAAATAAATATAATATATGACCTATAAAATCGCTACACACATCTTTAAGAATCATATGCAAATTTCAGAAAGTAACCAGATGACACCTATGGCACGTCACAATGACGAGAGTGTAAGAGAGTGATATATAAGGAATACAGGCAAAGAAGTAAAATTGTTCGCAGGCGTTTTATAGCATTTCAGTGCCATAACCGAATAGTTATGACACAAAGGACGCATTCGGATGATTTTTTACGTGGTAGAATTATCGGCCGTCTGGAATGTGGGCGTACCCAACTGAAAGTATCAGACGAACTTGGAATTGCCCAGAGTGTCATCTCCAGGCTTTGGAAACGATTACAAGATGATGGTAATGTGAGTAGACGTTACAGCACAAGTCGCCCCAGAGTTACAACGCCGAATGAGGACCGGTACTTGGCAGTTACTGCCAAAAGAAACAGGAGGAGCACAGCCTCAGACCTGTCTCGTCAGCTCTCTTCAGCCACTGGAACGACAATTTCAAGGCAGACCGTGTACAGACGCTTAGGGCAGATTGGTCTGTATGCTCGTAGACCTGTCAGATGAGTTCCACTTACTGCAACTCACTGTCGCTTACGGTTAGCCTGGAGTAGAGAGCATGCATTGTGGACACTGCAACAGCGGGCTTGTGTGATGTTTTCCGACGAGTCCAGGTTTAGCTTGTAGTCTGATTCTCGCCGGACTTTCATATGGAGAGCTCCAGGTACCCGTTACCACCAAGAAAACATCATTGAACGACACCATTACGGTGGTGCAGGAGTGCTCGTTTGGGGTGGAATTATTCTGGGTTCCAGAAGCGACCTGCATGTTCAAATTGGAACCATGACAAGCCAAATGTATCGGGATGTTATTCTGGAACAACATATACGTTTGTTTCGGGGCGCCATGGGCGCACAATTTGTGTTTATGGATGACGACGCCCGTCCTCACCGTGCAAACCTTGTAAGCGAATGCGTTCAATCGGAGGATATCACTCGTATGGACTGGCCAGCATTCTCACCTGACTTGAATCCATAGAGCACGTGTGGTACATGCTTGGCCGACGACTTGCAGCCCGTCAACCTCCTCCTACATGTCTACCGGAACTTCGGAGAGCATTGCTTTTTGAGTGGTGTAATATCAACCAAGATCAGATCGATAATTTGATACTCAGCATGCCTAGGCGTTGTAGAGACTGTATTGCATCGTCTGGGAGACATACAATGTATTAACAATCATACAAACCATGTAATATTGGTTTTTTGCAAATAGTTTTTTTTTGTAATTTGCTCCAGGGAAAAAAATCGCTAATTTTTTAAATAATATCAAACATATAACATCTTTTTTTGCTCTTTACCTTTTGTTTAATAAATAAGCTTTACAAATAAATCAAATTTGTTTTGCTTCTAACTCTTCCTTTGCCTGATTTTGCATTATCCTTAATTTATGGACATGAGTGTACTTGGCCGTCTTATTATAAGTAATTGCGGTTTCATTATCAGAGATTATCACAAAGATTAACATATACGAAGCCTTATCTATGTTCATAAAAACTGCTTTATGGATTCAACTTAACTATAAACTTCCACATTCATAAGAGCACTGTATTTCAGTATAAGGCAAGGAGATTTTACTAAGGATATAAGGAAAGAACTTTAATATAACAGAATGATTTCCTGTTAAGGACTTTAAGCTTTTTTTTACTTTTATTTTGATTTCTGGCACTATCTGATTCAAAGAGTATCTATAAATTTCCGTCTGAAAAATATTTGGGAAGCCATTGGTGCCTTTCCCGCCTTCTATATATGGTGCTTTAGGATTATTCCTACTGCCAGGTCCTTGGAACATATGTTACTTACAATTTTAATCAATCAAAGTTCTCTAATTATTTGTGGAATTCCAGCTGTATATTAAACTATTAATGCATTCTATCTTTTATTTGGCCCATTATATAAGGTTGAAATTTAAGTTCTTTATTTCAGCTTGTAAATAAAAGTACTGTTATGCAGTGTTGAAGTAGTTGAAATTGTTGGTTTGGTTTGGGATATAAAGAAAAAGAATTTGAAGACAATAGTTGCCTGCATATTATTCTGGCAACCAGGTTTATTATTTCTGGTAAAAAACTAGAAAAGCTGAGATTGAGATTTAGAATAGTTTTGATGGCAAAGAATTGCACTCATTTTTATTCATCGACTTAAATAGGTGTCGGAAATGATGGTTTATCTATCCTGTTCATTTAAAAAATCGATCCATATATACAACAGTGAGCAGATTAAATCAGAGTATATAGCATCCTATTTCTGTGTAAGATCATGCTGGCTTTTAGATAACTGACATTGGCTTTTATTACTATTCTAAATCTACGAAAGGTTTGTAAGATTTGACAAGAATGTTAATGTCATGGATGATTTCATCAAGCCTAAATTGCAATCACCATTGGCAGAATTATATGTTCTTAAAACATTTGTTTTAGCAGAATCAGTAACATGCAGCAAGAGCACGTTTGATTTTATACGCAACTGGATATATATATGTGTGTGTGTGTGTGTGACATTCTGTGATAAATCTAATTATGCAGTTCGTCGTAATACATCAGCATCAAAACAGACATTCTATGTTTGTTTCCGTGACGCAAAAGTCAAAGCAGCGTTGAAAGTACGAATCCTAAAATTTCACGCAAGTATCTGTAGTATCTTCGCTTAAACTTATCAGTTAAATGATGGCAGGTCCTTCTTGAAAGTAGTTTCGCTATCTTTTTCTGACAAAAAATGGTAAATTCTCTATCCCCATGTTCTTCCGCGCCAGAGTTTAAGAAATGCCAATACTCGTACTCCATAATTACTTTGTCATAATTAGGAACATCCGCCTTTTCATTTCCGGCTTCCTTTCCCTGTCTGCCTTTTTCGCTCTATTAGTTGAACGCTTGATTTTACAGCGTATTTAAAGCATACGGTTCATATTGTATCTGTCAATATCAAACAACAACCGAAAACTGTGACTTGTTGTAATAATTTTATGGTTTTTGAAATAATATGTTGCATAGGCATTTACTGCAGTTGATAATACCAACCACACAGACAACCAGTGCTTGAAAATAATGTCTTTTAAATGCCATTCTTCCTACGTTCAAGGCTATACAAAAATGCTTTCATGATAGATTTCAGCATGTCTTGTGAAACAGCAAGCGCTTCATGGCTGATGGCTTCTTCATGTCGTCAATCGTTCGGAAACGATGTGCCAACTCCCTTTCGGGTAATTCCAGAAGAAGTAATCCAGAGATATCAAATCTGGAGAGCGCAGGGACAAAGGGCCAAAAAGGGAGATCAGATGATTTGGAAATATCTTTTGGAGTATACTTCTGCTATTGGTTATCGTTGGACTATATGGTTGGAATCAAATTTTATCCACCAACTGTCTGGGCGACAGTCCTGAAAATTTTCATTCTTCCGCCACAACATTCGATGAGAGTCTGTGACATAGCCTGTTTGAATGAAAGCTTTCATCACCTCAGTCTGCAACTGCATCAGCCACTGATCCATGGTATACCAATTGCAAATGTTTAGTTCTCCTCGCATGTGAGTATGCCACATATGTTCAAGTGTATTCTGAAGAGACCGGGAACTCCAATTGGAAAATTCGATATATGCCATCCTATACTATTTCATACCTCATTCTTTTTTATATCTCTATTATTTCTAGTTTGTCATTCGCATATACATTTTAGCTTTAATCATTTATCTATTTTCAGTTTTCTAGTCTACAAACTTTCGTTCGTTCATTTTTTTAATCGCTTTTATTTTTCGAGAATTTTATTTTTCTGTTTTGCAATGGATTTGCTGTTTGCTTTCACTCTTCTTTGTTCCCTACCCTTTTTGCGTATAGCTTTTCCTTTTCAATGCATTAAACAAATTATGTGAAATTATCTGAGGAGTTACTGAAATCTGCTCAAAATGTCTGAGATAGACATAGAAGACGAGAATGAGTTTTTCGAATTCCTTACCGTATAGTACTCTCGAATAAAAGCCAGATGGAGTTATCCAAAGAGACTTAGGAGGTTTTGTCACAAAAAAATAATCCGAAAAATTCAGTTCTAATAGATTATTTCAGATTTTGATGTTTTGAAATCACAAATCAACATAACTTTCCCCTTCTCTTCAGAGCCTAGCTCTATTTATACCAACACATGAAAAATATGGCCATCAGATGCAATTACGTATTAGTCTTCCATCTCTCCATACCTCGTAGACAGAACTGAAAACCTGAACATGCGCATTACATCCAGACAAGGTATCATAGTTACAAAGGGACTTTCATACTATATTTGGTGGTTTCAGAATACCTGTTCTTACGGAGGACCACGCGATCTACAACAAGCTCCCATATTAAATGACGCCCGGATTCACTACTTAATGTGAAATATGAGATTGTTCAACTGATTTCAACTTCCAATATGTTATAATTAGCGTAATGTTTTATCTTTTTTACTCTTAATTTATTTTTTGACCGTCTGGTTTGTGAGTTGCTCATTTGTAAATTTTGTAAATCTTTTGAGTTTAAACAAGGATTTTTCTTAAACAAACAAGTCACATATAACCAACATACTGAGTTGTTTAATGCATTTTTCTGTTTAAAATGTTTTAATGCATTTAATTAAAGCTGTGGGAATGAAACAGTACTTTGTAGCACTTTTATTCTCTGCATTTTAGTCCAAAGAAAAGAAGTCTAGGAAAGGGAGAACATTACCTCTGAAAGTAGAATTAATACACATATTAATTCTACTTATAGCATACACATAAAATTATTATATCTGTAATATAATTTAAAAAGAGAATTACCGATGATTAAAAAGTAACTTGCAGAGCGATTGTTTTCCATTTTGAATGATATTTTAAAAATAAAACTGTTGTTTGTTTGACATGAGCCGCTGTTAACCATTTCCTAACCATGGAGCCTGAACCATGAGTATATAACTATCGGATTTAAGATTTGGCTGGTCTTTAGAGTGTTTTTTTACTTATGTAATGAATTTTCTTAATGTTGAGATTTTCTGTTAATTAGGATTTACTTTAGACCCGAACACAGTGGCAAATGTATTTGTTTGCCAGAACATGATTTATTGACATACAAATCAGTGTAGACTCTAATATTTCACTAGTCTGCCAAGTTTCAAATGTAAACAAATATGGCAGCTATGGTAAAAAAAGATTAGGTTAGCCGCACTTAAACAAATTTTAAATTATTGATAATTCTACAAGGCAATTATATTAAGCATCACTTATCATAATTGGCGCGGATTGTCACTGTTATGAAAAAATCCTTTGTTATCAAAATTTAGAATAAATATAAAAAATCTGGCTATTATTTAGAAATATTTTTATTTTGTTCTAATAACATTCGAAGGGTTTGAGTTTTAAAATTAAGCACGAGGAGGAACCAATGAAATAACGAATATTAAACTATATGTCTTAATATTCTTAAGATTTAATTGAGGAGTTGACATATTATGTTAGATTTTCAGGAAAACTAAATTTTCTTTCAAGAATCAAATTTTTTCAAAATACTAAGTTTATTGAAAAACATAATAATAACTCTCTAAAATTTCTGAAACTCTTAGAAGAAAAATGATCGACTTTTCCGTTGCTAGGTTTTCTAAGCTGTAACATATTTTAGAATCTGTGCAAAAACTGACGAAACATTTAATCACGTTCGAATTATTTTCTTACAAATGACAAGTTTGATATTTCGATATTTTTTGATTTGTGAACTTAGCTGTTTGTATAGGAAATGTAATTACAGTTATTGTCTGGAACGTGAATCCGCAATTATTATTTGAAATCATTTTCATAATATTGCTTGTTTAGCAACGGATAGCAATATTTAAATCAAATGTATAATATTTCAGACGATTACTTGGGCACGTTATTTGTTTCTGACTTCGTAGCTACGATGACGTTTTTACTTAAATAAGTAAACTAAGCAAATACTATTAAAGCAGAATAAAATGCTGATAACAATATTTCTGCAAACATCTCTAAGCGGAAAAAGCAAATTTTGAAAGAATTAAGGAAAAGTATATTTCTGAAAATAATGACGTATGGATTCCTTTCTACGCCACTATTCGATATACCGTACTGTGGTTCGAATAAACACTTACAAGTGGTTTTAATCGTATGCATAAATAATAGATTTTCAGAATAATACTGTTGGCAATAAAACAATAATTCTTACCGGGCCAAAGTCTCTCTCTGTGAATAATGCTCCATAAACAATAAAACAAGGTGTTTATAAAGTCCCGGACCCATTTTTATGTTTAATAACTCATAAAATAATGAAGATATAAACAAACTTATGGCATTTATTGATGGAATAACTTATATATTTTCCTTTTCAGGTTTGAATATCTTTACTTTTGTAAATATCGTCTGCGCGTGTGGTTAATTTCAGATAATTTCATTTTCCAGTCTAAATATCTGTACTTTTCTAAATATCTTCTGCTTATTAATTGCATTTTTCTCTCTTTTATTTTTGGCAACTATTGCAATGTTATGTTTACTTTTGATGTGCTTGTTCTAGTACTTTTGTATGTGATGTTTTATTCGACCAAATATTAAGGAGAATGCATACACCACAAGAGAAAGCACATATTTTATGGTGGTTCATAGAAACGAAATCCTTAATGCATCTGATATAACGCCGCTGGACTTTTTCCTTTGGGGATTTGTAAAGGACAACGTTTACTGGAGGAGAGTGTCGAACATTGATGACCTAAAAGCCAGAGTTACAACAATAATAGCCTCTGTGGATGCCGACATGCTTGCCGGTACCTGGCGTGAAATTGAATATCGACTTGGTATTCTCCGTGCGACGAAGGGGGCACACGTGGAAGTTCATTGACAAGGTTCATGAAACTTTTTAAGTCTATCTAATCATTTATGTTATTAATTTTAATCTATCTTTATTATTTTATGAGTTATTAAACATCAAAATTGGTCCGGGACTTTAGAAACACCCTGTATTTTGGCGAAAGTTAAAGATACAGTGCGTTTAATAATACTTGTTTTACTTGCTCAAATAAGTCCTTTAGGTGTTACCTAATCTGTGTGCTGTTGAACAAGATTAATTTTCAGATTTCCGAAACATATCTGTATAAGAAAAAAATATATGTAAAAGATAAATTATAATTTAAATTAGCAGTGTAAATTATTTCCCTTCTGTATTCTAAGAATAGTAATCTCTTTCTGCCCTGCATCATTTCGAGACTAATCCGTGTCATATGACATACATAATTCTGATGATATAAATGGAACTAAAACTCAGACAGCCAATAATAATTTTACAGCAGTATTACTTATCCAATTAAAATGCATTGAGAACCAAAAAACTAACTGAGTCTGATTTAAGTTTGCTCCATAGCCAAGTGCCAAGTTGTTTGTGTGTCATAATGTGCCAAGCTGTTTGTGGATCTGTCTCAGCTGTCAGTTTCCCGTTCATTGTTAACCGGCATTTCAGCACTCTACGTCATCAAAATTATTGCTTTTTAAAACAGATTCAACTTTCTACGTTCTAAATCATCAATACTGTAAAGTCCTTTCTTGTTGCATATAAAAGGTGACTCTGCATTTTAATTTTTAAAACTGGACGTCAACACATGAAATGTATTATTATCACACTCCCGTGCGAAAAGAAAAACTACTTCTATCAGTCACACAGGCTTGCACAATGTATGTGTTGCAATCATCTTCCTAATCACTGAAGTTAATTTTACATATAATGCTCTGAGCATGGTATTCACAAGAGGTTTTCTGTGGGGGGGAGTACAGATGAAAAATTATTTAAATAAATTGTTATTGAACTTTTTAATCATAAACCTTATTTAGCCCCTAGAGATTAAATGTCAATAAACTGGAGATTAAATATCAATAAACTATTATTTATCTTGGAGACGTTACAAGTAGATTCTTACAAAGATATGTGTACAAGTAATTCATTTTTTACAAGATAGATACGTTCCTGATGAATACGTCTGAAACAATTCATGTAAAAAATATACTATGGAAGAAAAGGCGATAAATTCGGGATCTAAAAAATTACAAAGATAATTTTAAAAGGCCATCTGAAAGATCCATTTTAAGCTTATTATTTTATTTCAATAAAATACACAAGCAACATTATGTACTGAAAATAGTTTTAAGTAAACATACGTTTGGAATGAAAACAAAATTCTGATAAACAAAAACAAAAAATAAGCAAAACAAAACAAAACAAAAAAACTACTTAACAGATAACAAGATGTTTTTTGATTTCCATTGTCTGACAACAAACGGCACGTGCGTTTGCTTACGACTATAATACGATTGCTGTTAATAACAATACTGTGGACATCGACTTCTTCCTCTATTAACGAAATTCTTTCTGTGATTTCTTTGTTTTTCTGTGAAATTCTTCAGCAAAATCAGCAGGAGTCTTTTCTGGTGCTGATGTTTCACTGGTTTTACGAACAAATTCAACTATTAATACTTGTGTTCGTATTTTAATTAGGCCGTTTTATAATTCTCTGCAAAAAGCTGCCAACAACTTTAGTTCATATTCAAACTTTCCAAAGAATTCCTCATTAGGGTCGTGTTTGACAAAATGATTATCCGTTTTCTGGTCATTTCCGGAACTTTTATTAATCTGCATTTAAACTGGATCATTTTCTTCACAATTTACTACGTTCTGTGGAATTTGGAGTCTCAAGAACAATTTTTAATATTTCATCTTTGCTTAGAGCTTTGTCATCAATATAATCAACAATTCATCACTACATCTTCAAACAATAGATCATCAAATCCATCTCCACCAATTTTGAGCGTCATTACAATGATGTTGGAAAAATCGGTTGTGTTATATATGATGGGATCTTTGGCTTTTACACATTATTGCCAAACTGCTTTCCAACACGCAACAAAGTTGCTGGTTTAAAGATAGTTAACGCTAACCCAACTTCGTTGATAGGATCCACAATTAAAAATTTTTTCCAAACATGAGTAACTGTTTGGTGTTATATCATTTGGTTGGCAGAGTATTGCTTGTATAAAAGCTTAAATCAATGCCCTTAATACCTTACTAGATTGACAAGAGAGTTATTGTTCTATTCTGAACTAAGATGACAAAGTTTTACTAAAATTAAAATAACCGTTTTTTATTGAACACTTAACAGAAGGTACCACTTGAATTACAGAATATAATTCCGATACTTAAAGGTATTTAAAATAACATAAGATTAAATTAAATTCAAGTTACATAGACGAAGACTACACAATATGATTTATTTAAAATGTCTCAAGCAGTTAACGGTGTGTATTTAACGTCGGGCTAGCAAAATGCTTAAAGCCGGAATAAAATTTGGTAAAGGTGAAGATAGAAAAGTGAACTGAAAGATCTAAAATGTTTAAAACCTCGGCTTAAATACTCTAAGAACTAATTTGGATTCTGATTCTATGAAACAAAGATGTCAAAGTAAAGTTTTAAATCATAATAATTGGTTAATAAAGGTAAATTCTTAGAAGTTTGCTCAAAGTGTTTTGAGATGTTAGATTTACGTAGTATGTTTCAAATGTCGCTATTATAATTTAGTCTAGCGGTAGTGAAATATATTAAATATTAGGAAGCAGAAATAAAATTTTCGCCTTTAAGTGTTCCAAGGCGGGATGACCAGGTGAAGTGCTAAAAAATGAGAATAACTTTAAATTCGGGACCTTTCAGATTCATACAACATCTGGATCTTAAAACCAAGAGCAGAGTTTTGCGATTTGGCTACATAAGTTCTGTTTGGCATTCATTTCCAGAAGGCAAAACTTTCATCTGCATTCCACACTTGATCATACTTCGATAATTTTTGCAAGTTTCTCAAAGAAGAAGTTCCTTTAATCTATCTATAAATTCTTAGTTCTTAGTAGGCTGTTAACTTGATGATACTTCCACCTACTGGTATTCGCTTTTCTTTGTGACCTTTATCCATATTACAAGAGCCATTTTCATTGTTTCCTTGATAATATATTTTGCGCATCATGATTTATCAACATTTAGTTTTGTTTCAGAACATCCCAACTTTCCAACCGCATCTTCATTTTTCTTAACCGTGTTTAGAGTTATTTCATGCAGACAAAAGTGTTCTTCTACAGACATAGCACCTTATCCAGTTACAAGATGATCTAAAATTTATATTTTAAGTTTAAAAAAATCGCTTTCTTTTTCATTTGATAATAGATGAATGCTGTGATATACTATATATAAGGGCTAACGAAAAATATCTTAGATATTATTATTAGTTTATGAAAATGTTTTACATTTTATGGATTTTCGACAAAATTAATAAATTTATATGTGCATAAATTTCGCTGAAATTTCTTTCTCTAAGAGATAAAGCTACGTATTAAATATTCTCCAAAGACAGAAAATGTAGGTTTCAATTTCAGGTTCTAAAGACATACAGCCTGGAAACAAAAGCAGAATTAACACATTTAGTCATAAGACTTACTAATGGCTTCATTCTTTTACACTAGCTTTTATGCAATCTATTCGTACGTACATGTACTATGCCACAAATAAAAATTATTTTTCTTAGAGTTAAGTAAAAAAAATTAGAAACTGGTGTGGCCCACTTGTATTAAATCAAAATGACACAAATTTGAGAGACAAAGAAAGAGAAGGAAATATTTGTTTTAAAGTTGAGGCAGAAATTAAAAACGGTATCTTAATTCTGTCACCAGATAATTTTTGAGACTTTTTTAACGTCAGACAGTGGCTTTTTATTTGCGCTTTCCTGTAAGAATATGTGTCACGTTTGGGAGATGTTAATTTATTATATTTGATCCTGGTATATGCATATTCGAAACTGTTGGGAAGCTTTCGGATTTTACAGTACGCCCAAAGGGGCGTTTCTTTAACGTTTTGTGTGTTAGTTTTATTTATTAAATATCATGTTCTTTGCACTTTAACCATAAAATTCAATTCAACAGCAATATCGCAAAATAATTTTAGAATGAGCAAAGCTTTACAGTCTCGCGCGCTGGAGATACAAATATTTTTTTTTTCGTACAGTGTTGCCACTGCTCGCTTTGAAATCGATGAGTTTGTTAATAAAAAATTCATTTAAGTGTTACAAAATATGAAATCGGTAACAAAACAAATTTCAGATTCCAAATTTGGGCTTCCAGATCCCATTCGATAGAAGATATGTTATTCAAAATTGGATGGCTCTAGGTACCGTTGTTTCATCCCAGTGCGAGAAACATGCATACATTTATGGAGATTCTTCATTATTTAATCTCTTTAAATATCACGATAGTATTTGGTGGCAACAATTAGAAAAGTGAACCGACATTTATAGTGAAACAGCGCAAAGTGCTAAAACGAAATTTAAAATCCTTCAGGCCAAATTGTCCTTTTGAACTAAAAACTAATTTCTAAAAATTACGAAATGTAACTTTTTATACCCGCCATTCCCGTCCCTGTCATTAGTTTTAAAAGCTTTAAACGTATTAACAGAAAAAAAAGAAGGAAAGAAAAGAAAAGAGTGAAAAAGGAAAAAAAAAGTGTATAAAACTTTTGACTCCTATACGACACATATTGATCGATTCATTAATTTCAAAATCTGGGATGTCTGACGTCCTTTCCCACTTACCTTAAAAGGGCGGTAAATCAAATAAATTGGAATAATTCAGGGTTGACGTTTCCTCCTTAAATGCCATTCAGTGATAATTTTTTGTAATTTACTAGTACGTAAAAATCTTTAATTTCTAATTTATTACAAATGATATGCTTAAAGTATTTTCGGGCAAGCATTTTATAAGCTTTTAAAAGCTAAAAATATGTAATTAATATTCTCATGAAGTTTTACTACTTTAAAAATCTTTGGTTTGATAATCATATAAAAAATTCTGAAGACTAAAAATATTTTAAATTTTTAATTTTTGGAAGTAATGTTAACAAGCAGGCTATGTGCCAGTAAAGAAACTCGCCAATTGTTTTTAGAATAAGAATTCTATAGAATTCTGTGAATAAGATCTCTTTTTTGAAAAATATATTTTGATCAATATTTCTCACAACAATCTGCTTACAAATATCCGTCACTTGATAGATTAAGTCTTAACAGATTGATAGATTTCTAATGTTAATTTATTAGAAGATTTTCATTCTAAACTAATATTCCATGTTTAATTACGTACAAATGCGAACATTTCATTCAATTTGTGTAAGGTTTTTAAATATAATCTCTAATTTTAAAATGAAATATCTCTGTCAGTGGTGGTCGTACAACAGTCAAATGCTTTGTATTTTATTTTTAATAATGCGTATAAAATTTTTCTAAACCTAAATGCAAAGAAATCTATAAAATGTCTTAACATCTACAATTTGTTTTTAAATTTGAAAAGCCAGAACATAGTATTCCTATCATCTGAAGTAATATTTGTGACTGGAAGTATATATCTACAACTAGCGGTTGCGAAAGTAAAGGCCGATTAAGGAATTTCGTGGGCATGGTACACACACTGACCAAAGAATTAGAAACCTTTCAGATTTTCATTTGATTTCAGATTTTCATTCGTGCTAAGGATGAAGTATGCAATTTTTTTATGGCGGGGGTTATACGTGGTTAGAATGCTAGTATAAGTAAGGTGTAAGGACTGTTTTTCACGATGAATGAAGTAAAATGGGGAAAAATGACAGATCTTTCACCATTTGAAAAGTGGCTTATTGTTGGTGCCCGATTAACAGGCGGCTCGATTTCGAAGACAGCAAATCTCACTGGGTTCTCAAAAGCAGTCATATTGTTACGGATTTCATATTTATTTGGCTATTTATTTAGAATTTTAATTAAAATTGCTTTATATTTCCCGTGAAACGCACACGATTTTTGAAGAAAAAGCTACGTCAGAAAAATAAAAGAGCTCGTGCATTTAATATTTAATAAATAAATATCTCGTAATTACTGTTGCCATGCAGAAAAATCTAGAAAAATCGAGATTATTCTAGTGAATAATTAAAAAGCTTATAAAAGCCAAATTAAAACACCTCAACTCAGTTGTAGTTGTAGCTGTTTAAAGCGAACTGTTGTTTGTTTACTTAATGCTATAATTGATTGTAGCGATTTTGCTGTAAGATAGAATTAGTTTATCTGTTTTGAATTGAGTTTTGCTAAACGTTTGAGATATTGTGATATTGTACGAATATCTCTGAAGAAATATTTCAGCATTTTGATTTATTTCTTGTGGAAAGAATAAATTTTTGTTAACTTTTTAACGACTTGTGCATTCAATCCATAACGAAACCGTACGCACGCAACAATATTAAAGGTTTTTAAAAGTTGGAATCAGAACCCTCAGTCCTTCTCTAGAAGACGTAACTGCGGTTCGAGCACAGTTTTCCAAGAGAGTGATCGGCGTCATCTTCGACGAATTGTACGGCAGAACAGGGATTCTTCTGTGCTTCAACTGACACAGATCGTCAACCAAGGCTCTTCCCAACAGATTTCAGCTCGAACCATGCGCAGAGAATTGCAGAGGATAGGAATGCATAGTCGGGTGCCTGTGAGAAAGCCACTCATTTCTTCCTGACATGCAAGAATTCGTTTGCACTGGTGTCGGGAGAGAAGACACTTTCTTTCTTTTCGCCATCGACGGAACAGCTGGCTTACTGGGTTAGGCGCTTTTCAGCCTGTTGGATCCCGTCGATGGAATTTAAAATATATATATAAAGAGCTTAGAAGTGTGTCCTCCTGCAATTGACCACGCCAAACGAGGAACATTGAAATAAGGAACAGAACATGGAAAGAAGGTGCATGATAGTGAGACTAAGGGGAACACTTATTATGGTACATGTTAGGCAGACAGTTATACAGTTACGGTACATGTTGGGCCTACGCTATTATGGTAATGTTAGGCATACAGTTATATTAAAGATATGCTATACAATCAGGTACAGATACAAAGATGAACAAATACATTGTACATGTTAGGCATACACTGTTATGGTACTTGGTAGGCATGCAGTTATATTAAGGAAATGCTATATAATCAGGTACAGATGTAAAGATGAACAAATACATTACAAATTAAGAGTTCTGGATTAATCATAAAATTAAACATAATTGAAAATAAAACAAGGAAAATAATAATAATAAGTAAGACATTAAATAAATTAATATATGTACAAAGCGGGCTGCTGACGGCACGTGTCCAAGGAAAGAAGTCACTCCAGGCTGTCAGCAATGTCTTTAGCAATGATAGTGCAGTCTGTAATGCGGCTGAGCGCATATTTACTCTTAATTATGTTCTTGAACCATGCCGGCATATTGATTGCAGCTGTTCTTTTTAAATGTGAATTCGCTGTGTGCGGGCAATCAAACAGATAGTGATTTGGATCACCAGTACTCCCATAAATACATTGGTCACTGCCTCTTAGGCGAAATCCGTGAAAATACGACATATATGGGTCATGCCCTGTCAGATACTGTGTGAGGTGCGAGGAGCTGCTATTTAAATTCTGGTTAACTTCTGTTTGGAAATCATACAGTCTTCTGCCTGTGGTGCTTGTCTCTCAGTAGATTTGCCACTGCTTCATTAGTTCACATTTAAGTGTAATTTTGTGATATGAGTGCGGAAGGGGCACACCAACGCTACTCACGTGGGGTTCATTGGCTGCTCCTTTTGCAATCATATCCGCTGCTTCATTTCCTTTAATCCCCGTATGGGCTGGAACCCATTGAAGCTTAGGCCTCAGACTTGCAGGACTCGAAATTAATAGTTTTTGTATGTCTCTGACAATGGGATGTCTACTGCGACAGCCCTGGATGGCCTGCAAGCTTGACATTGAGTCTGTGTAAATTACTTTATACTCGCCATTATTAGCAGTAAAGTCCAGAGCTGCCTTTAAGGCTGTAAGTCCTGCCTGAAACACTGAGTTGCTGGGGTGAAGCTTCTTAGCCCAGGAATAGATTATGTGGTCACCCTCTATTGCACACCAGGCACTGCCAGTCCCGAGTTCTCCTTTGGAGCCATCAGTATATACGGCTAAAGATTGTAATGCACTTAGAGGATTACAGTTTGATTCTATATAGAAGTCTGCAGGGTGGCAAGGAGAGTGGGCAATGTGATTCTCGTAGTCCGGGGATACATAAGTCTTAGTCCAAATAGTAATGTCTTGTTTTAGTCTGATCTCTCTCATCGCAACACTCTCGCTCTGTACTATCAAGTGTAGGGGCGGCAGCCCAGCTAATATATTTAATGCAGTGGTCAGTCTGACTTCCAACACCTTCCCTGGCTACCGCATAGCCCGGAACTTAAACCTTATAGAAAATGTGTGGGATATGGTGGAAAGGCGCATCCGACAGCACTCTTATCTTCCATCTAATTTACAAGATTAAAAAAAATGCATAGCCAGTGCATAATATTCTCCGGACGTAAATGCACTCCAGAAACATGTAGACTCGATGCCTAAACTAATCGGAGCAGTTATCCGTGCAAAAGATTGTCCAATAAAATATTGATCTTGGGTTTCTAATTCATTGGTTAGTGTATGAATATGTAAATAAACGGCTAAAGAGTAACATATAACATTTCATAATGGGTTATTCTTAATGGAAATATATGTTGTCTCTGTTAATAGGGTGCTGCTAAATTGGAAGAAAGAAGCATAACAAAAATTATAGAATGGACCTAAAGAAGTAACATAGTATTAAGCATTTAAAAATTAAATTTTGAGATTTAAGTTATAAAATGAAGAAAGAATAACATGTGAAATTCCATTGCACATAATTCTAAACTCCAAGAGTACAATTTTAAGCAAAAAATTGTAAAGTATATAAACAATGCTTATTGTAAAGCATTTAAAAGAAATACATTGAATTACATTATAGAGATTTGTATTTATTTTAACTAACGCTTTAAGTTTAATTTTATGCTTGCTTTCCTATAAGCCTTCATTTCCCCTAATTGTCAATGCCAGAATATTTGAATTTGGTAGAGCGTGAAGTAATGCAAATTCTACCTTGAGGAGAAAAGATTTAAATACTGAGTTCTAGAAGGGAAAGTTAGACGGTTTGGGAGAGCTTGTATTTTTGTAGCGTGAGCTTCTGTTCTGCATTTATTGCTGGTTAACGTGGCGTAACAGCTATTACTTTGCTGCCACTAGATTTTCAACGCGTTTTTGGGAAACAGGATTATCTGAGCCCTATAGAGGAATTCTACTACTTGTTATTATCTTCGAAGTTTTAGTTTAGTTCTTGTTATTTGAATTACCACCGGAGTGAGGCGTAGTGTGTTAGCGTCAAGTCGACGCATTGTGAATTTTAAAAGAGTTAATAAATGATCTTTTTACCCTTCTCCTGTGTGGTTTCTACACGTATTTCAGCTATTACATTAGAAGATAGACCAGAGGGTCTTACAACATACACTAAAATCACAATAGAATAATGCGTTAAAAGAAAAAAAAAGGCTTTTTTATTTTTTTTTCGAAGTCACTCAGTGAATGTAATTTTCCTTCAGAGCTTCGATTTAAGTGAGGATTTAATTTCCGTAAAGTACTTATGTTGTTCTCCACAGAAGCAATTTTTATTACATTTAAATTGTATTGCAACCTTACATATGCTTGAAAGTAATTTGGATTCAGATTTGAGAGCAATTAGGGATAAATATGAAGATGAACTTATAAGGTATTTCTCCCGCCTTCTTCGCATGCCTTCGTGGTGTGGTGGTCAGCAAGCTCGGCGCGAATTCGATAGGTCCGTGGTTCGAATCCCGGCGAGGGCATTGTTTATTTTTCATATATCCTGCTTCGAAATAACCTAATGTCTCTAAAAACTAAGAAAAGAACCGCATAGTGGAAACCCCATAGCAGGAAATGGATTCTTACACAAAAAATTATAAAAAAAGGGAAGATACTTTTTCTTTGGTTTTTGAATTTTTTAGACCCAAAGAGGCGTTGGACCAGAAGAGCTATTAATTTCGAAACAGCATCTTATGACGAATCACTAAAACCGTTGAATCACTTTTCAAATTGTTGCCACCAAATATTATTGCTCTATGTTACATTTAAAGAAATTAAATAATGAAGAATCTGCCTATGTATGTATTTTTCTCGCATTGCAAAAAAGAACGGTACCAAGACACATCAAATTCTGAATAACGTAGTCCTCCACCCGAATATGAGCACCTGGTAGCCCGAATTTTGAATTGTTTTATTATCTGTTTCATATTTTGCAGAACTTTAACAAATGTTTTAGAAAACATCTCAAAGATTTCATAGCGAAAAGTGGCAACACTGTACAGGAAAAAACATATTTGTCTCTAACACGAGTGACTGACTATCGGAAATTCTAAAGATATGCAGTTTTTAAATATTTTTAGCCTAAAAGGACATTAGCCCAAATGCTTTAGAAACGTGTATGTGTGTGTAAATGAAAACGACGATTCTTTGGGCGTAGTGTAAAATATGAAAGCTTTCAGATATTTAGATATTTTTAGTTTATTTTATTGCCTTTTTTCTATTCTAGGTACCAGTGCGAATTTCTGACATATTGAATTCAACAGTTGTCAGCCACTACATATGGTTTCCATTTTTTACTATACATTCTTGCCATAACGACAAACGGAACTGAGACTTAACTAAAAATAGATCGTAGATTCCCAGGGAATTATCTAAGGGCACTGTAGTAGATAAAACGTGAAGAACTGCAACTCAATGTTTTGTAGCATGAAAGCGATTCCTCTGTGTTATCTCCATAACCTTATTTCCCCACTTGTTACCGCAAACATATTTTAATGCATTTTGTTTGTTTCGTAAAACTAGCTTTGAGATTATGAAATTGTCTAATATGCGGTTCAAAATAACTAACTGTTATCTTTTCCATTTAAGTTCACTTATGGTAAGAAATTTCTTTTTTAAATGGAAAAATGTATCTCTGTCTATTTATTCGCAGTTTTAACAACCAATTTAATTACGCTCATCGTTTAATGGTGTTAATATAAATAAATCGTATTCTGTTAAGGCTTTCATAATGCTTTTTTTTCTCAAAATGTGCAATACGTTTGCGTAAGCCCATTTTTGTGACGTCAGTTCTCATTTCTCCACCTTTTTTTTTATTACTATCATAAAATTTCCTGTACTTATATTACTTTTAATACCTATACTTAATTTCTATATTTCTTCAGTGCTAAACTTAAATTTCGGAAATTATTGTACTTATTATGAAAACTATAACACAAAAGGTGTAACTTCCATTCGGCAAAACTTGACTGAGATATCTGAATTACTAAATTGAAACACTTTGTTCTTTAATTTGTGTATGGGTTATAATCAAAACACATACGCAAATTAATAAAAGAAGTTTTGGCATTTGCACATAACTAAAACTAAAATGACATCTCAGAAAAAGCTTTCTGATTTTACGAGATTAAGAGGCGAGCATTTTTATGCAAATCATTATAAAAATATTGACCAATATAATTTTATTTATTTTTTTTTTTCAGAACGGTGATCTTTTTCACAAAATCTTTTAGGCTTCAATGAACTCACAGTATTATTTGCATTAATCTGAAATGAAATCTATTTGTATTTTAGTAAATTTTTTGTAAAGGTAGCAGATTTATTACTAAAGTAATGAAACTTCGTAAGAATATTAATAATATATTTTTAGACTTTGAAAACTTGTGAATTATTTGTAGGAAAATCGTTTCTTCATATCAAATGCAACAAAACTGTAAATTAAAAACATTAGTAAATCCCAAAGAATAGCACGGAATGGTGTTTACGGGGAAAGAATCAACTTTGAGTTATTCTAAATTATTCATTAACTTATTCCTCGATGCAAATTGAAAATGACAATAAAAATCGCAAATTCTGAAATTAAATATATCGGTCAGTTTTTTCGCATGGGATTAAAACTTTCCTTGCTTTATTTTTTATAAAAAATACAAGATTTTCCTGAAAAAAATACAGGGAGCAGAGGAGCTTGTAATTTTGGAAAAACCGGCTTCTTAAACATTAAAAATGATAAAGGATGAATCTTTGTTTCATTTATAACATTTGTGTAACTGGAAGTATATGTCTACGACCAAAGATTGCGAAAATAAAGGCCCGGTAAAGACTTTTGTGTACACAGTGTACAGCATTTCGCATAAACGCATAACTCAACTCAGTACACATGCCGTTTTAAGTGGAATCGTATCATTTTATTTTTGTGTCCTGTCTACCTTGTCTCTTTCTTAAAAATCACCTTTATTCCGATTTCACAAACACAGGGAACTCGCTTGGTGAAACATTTTTGTCTCCAGTGCGCGAAACTGTCTATCGGAAATTCTAAATATGTTGTTTATAAATATTTTTAGTCCAAATAGGCGTTAATCTCAATGCTCTCGAAACCTGTATGCTTGTGGAAATGAAAAATAAAACGCTCCTCTGGGAGTAATATAAAACCTCAGAACTTTTAGACTTTTTTATTGAATTTGTTTTAATTATTTCATATGATTCTTCGTGTATCATATAATTGCGTAAATATTTTCCAGCTGTCACGGTCGTCGCGTATCATATAATTGCGGAAATATTTTCCAGTTGTCATTTTGCTATAAGCAGGGTTTAAATTCAGGCCTGGGCTTAATTTAGTACTAGACTCAGGCTAGGAAATTGAGAAGTACTGAAACTGCCTGCAATATTTTTCAGTTTCTGAGTGAAACTTTCGTTCCAGACAAAGCTCAAAAGAAGATGAGAATGGCTACTTTATTAGTCGTTAATTTAAATTAAGTTTATTTAATCCTTTATTTATCTCTCTACATTTTATTCAGTTTTAATTATTAATTAGTCCAAAGGAACTTTGTCCCTGAAGAACTATTGCTTTCGTTTTGCAGTTTTGCGTTGGAAACATTAAATGTCTGAATCACTTTTCAAACTGTTGCCACCAAATCTTGAAGCGCTGTATTAAAGAAATTAAATAATGAAGAATCTGTCTAAATGTACGTATTTTTCTCCAAATGTGATAAAACAACCCGAATATGTGCATTTGGAAGCCCAAATTTAGAATTTGTTTTATTATGTATTTCATATTTTGTAAAACTTTAACGAATTTTTGATTAACAAACTCAAGGATTTCAAAGCGAGTAATGGCAAAGTTGTACGGAAAAAATTTTTTTATCTCCAGTGTGTGAGACTGTGTATAGGAAATTCTAAAGATATGCTCAGTTTAAAACTATTTTGTAATACTGTTCTTTAACTGAAATTTATGGTTTAAGTGCGAAGAACATGATATTTAATAAATAAAGGCAACACGCAAAACGTTAAAAAATGCCCCTTTGTACGTAATTTAAAATCTGAAACCTTTCATATTTTTTTTTATTTATTATTAGTCCAGAGGGGCTTTGTCCCTGAAGGACTATTGTTTTTGTTTTGCGATTTTGTGTCGGAAACATTAAAAGTATTTGTTTTATGAACAATTTCATCTTTTGTAAAACTTTAACAAATTTTTGGTGAGCAAACTCGAGGATTTCAAAGCGGGCGATGGCAACGTTGTACAGAAAAAAACATTTTTATCTGCAGCTTGTGAGACTGTGTGTACAAAATTCTAAAGATATGCTCACTTTAAAATTATTTTGCGATATTGTTCTTTAAATGAATTTTATGGTTTAAATGCAAAGAACATGATATTCAATAAATAAAAGTAACATACAAAATGTTTAAAAAACGCCCCTTTGGACTAATTTAAAATCTGAAACTTTTAGATTTTCTTTTCTTTTCTTTTTTTTTTTATTATTTTATTTATTTTCTTTCGTTTAACCAACCTGATAACGTTCCATACGGCTCCGGCACTTCCAAATTTAGAAATTAATTTCTGCTTGAGATCCACTATTTTAAAGCATAAAACACTTTTTCTATTGTATTCATAAACATGTTTTATTTATTTATTTCAATTTTTAGCAGTCGATTTATATGAAATTGTTTACTTTGTCACACTTCATTTCTTTTACTTTATACAGTGACGGTCAGCGCATTAAACTACGTATATATCTTTGAAATAAGACAAAACACAGATACTGCTCCATTTAAAGAAGCCATCCTTACCTAGCCGCCGCAGATGAGCCCAAAATACGTGCAAAAAATGCGTATGAGACGAAATTGATCAAGACTGGCTAAGAAATCTCTAGAAAATCAGAAAGAAATATGTCTCAATGACTTAAACAGAATTGATAATCAGCATCTTTGTGAACATAATTATTGTATTATAACAACTGTATTACGAATAATATGTCATAATATTGTTACAGATATTGTACATAGATAGATAATTTTAATCAAATTGTATGTGAAATTGCTGTATTTTTCTGTATAATGTAATATGAAAAAGCTGAGAGCAACGATATGAACGGAAAAATAAGGGTACAGGGGCAAGTCTATTTAACATTGAGCTAAATGGCGATCTCACTAAATTGGCGACATATCGCCAAGCTGGCGATCGTTTTGGCAATAAATTTTGGTCACCAAGTTTGCCGAGAAATCGCCAAACTTGGCAGCCATTTGGCGACATTTTGGTCTGGCTCATGTATAACTGTATTGGGTATTATAATTGAATAACTGTAATTGATCTTCTATGTAGCTGTAATCATATCCGGCCCTCATATGGCTTCCAGTAATTTCGGAAAGTACTAGAAATTTATCGGCGGCCAGGGCAAATCTATATAAGATCGGAGAGAGCATCAATTTATCAGTTCTTAGTTCAGAGCTGAATTCGGAGTCTTAAGATATCCATATAAGCGTCACTCTTTAGATGCGCTCTGCACAGCGTTGTGTTTCACATTTTTAGTAGCTTGAAGTGTAACTAGTGATTGCCCTTTGTGATACCGTGTACAGCTGTGAGAATATTTTTGTGGAAAATTCCAAAACTGTGAAGTAATTTTTTAGTAAATTAAATTTCATCAATTCAATTTCATTGGTTCTGTGTGCATTCAATCTATTACGAAACCATACGCATAGTATTATATATCTCAATCGTATTGATAAATTTTACATTTTACTAGAAATATGAAATGTGAACATTGTACTGTAATAAGTATAACAATTTTCGATTCGAAAATCATTCATTTTTTTACTGTATCAATGCATATACAATGCATATAAAGCGAATTGTAACCTTCCTAGGCAAACTAAATTAAGAATGATCATCGTATTTGTGCAAATAGGCTACTGAAATAAACCATAACCTAATGTAAAAATAACTTTATAATTAGTAAAATATATTGGTTTAGTCGATTACGGTTAAGCACACGACAGCTACCTGCTTAAGTGTAGGGATGTTTTCGTGGAGTCTTTCTAATGGAAACTGGCTCGTATGCACTTTACACATAAGGAAGACCACGAAAACGCTCATGCAGCCAGCCCGTTTGTGGAATTCGAACAGAACTACCAGTGTTAAGCGGCTTTACCGCTCGGGCCGGGAGCCATTAGTAAAATGTATTATATAACACTGTATTGTTAGATGAGTAACAGTTGAACTAATAATAACAGTTGAACAGTTGATAAACAGTTGAACATTATAATAATTAATTGTAACATTGCTTAAGGACTGTATTGTAACATATTGACTGCATTCTGTATTATCTGTAAATAAATGACAATGTGCAATGCAAAATGTTGTTGTTGTGTCTAAACTTGCTTTTCTGATATTAGAACAAGCATTGGGGCAAGCAAGATTAGAACAAGCAAGATTCATTGGGGTAAAGGGGCAAAACTGCGCGTGTCGTTGGCAAGAGCCTTATGGCACCATACAATTGACAGTTCGACTTTGCTCAGTTCCTCCCCCCAATTTTGAAGGAGAGTACCTTGTGTATGGATCTTCCACCCACCTCTTTCTCTACCACCAACCTCTCGAGAGGACTTTTGGCTCGTCGCATATTTTGAATGCCCTCATGCCGCACAGATATTATACATTTGCAAATATCCAAGCCTTCTTCTGGATTCGAACCCGTCTTTTCGGTACGGCAGTCGGACAGAGTCACTAACCACTATCGCGGATGGGCGGCGCAATGTAAGTAAATTGTCTAAACTCATAAATTTTATACAATAACAATGTCTGCGTCAAAACTATATCCCATTGTTAAAATCGTTCCCTTTTACTTGACAGCTTCTAGACTTCGCACTGTCAGATTGCTATCTTATCATAGATATCTTAGTCAGCAACTAGTATCAGACAGTATTGTTCATAGGAAACTAGTTGAAATGCATAACATGCAGAGCAGCTATTCTTTTCACGCAGAAATGAGACATGCAATGTATTATAAATACAGATATGATTACATTTCATACAGTATTTATTATTTAGCCTTTTTCTGTTGCGATTTCCTCGTGATGAAAGTACTTCATGTGTTTACCGTTAAAACATTTTTGTTTGTGGAAGATTGTACCTTTGTCGATAAACATTACGAAAACCTTGCATATAATTTAATATTTTTGCACGTTATCAGAGAAAAATTTTTATGCCAGTATAAAATTTATTCGATAACATATCAAATTTAAATTCCCAGAATCCGCAGTTTCGCTTTTAAGTGATATTTCCTGATGATATGAACCAGGATGTTATTTAAATTTTTTAGAGCACTCGAATGGTGTATTGCTTAATTTGAGGCACGTGAATACGCAGATTTGTTTCGATTCTTTCGCCACCAATTGATGAAATTTGTAAGAAGAAAAATGTTGTCACAATGGATGAATCTTGGTATATTTAAATGCCCATAATAAAAATAAGATTCATTTATTATCATCAAAGAGAAGAAAAAGGTCTTAGAGCATGGTTCAAAGAATCTGAAGAAAGTGTTTTAAAGGAATTTATGATTGTTGCTGGTGTTTCATATAACGGCAAATTAAAATTGAAAAGAGTGGATAAAAATGTTAAGATCAACTCCAGATGTTATCCGGTATTTATTTTAGACCCAATTTTCAAATATGAAATACGTTCTCTTTACCCACAGGGCCATCAATCTGTAAAACAGCGTTAAGACAAAGCAAGAAGCTACATGTCAAAATCCATTGTTAATTTCCTGGAAAAAATGTAACAAGAAATGTGTATTAACACCATAACCCTTCGCTTGTATCCCTACTAAATCTCCTGATGTATTATCCCCGGATTTGTACGCTTTTAGACTTTTAAAAAGCGTCCAGAGGTCAACCTAGAAACCTTCTTGGATTTTGGAAAGCTGTTCAAGAGGAATAGGGTAAAATACCTCTTCCCTACTAAAAAAAAGCTTTATTATCTTGGAAATTATGGTGCAGAAAGATAACGAAGAATAAGGATTATCAAATGGAAAATTTAAATTGCAAAAATTTTAGGTAAAATATTTCTGTAAATACAATGAAAATCGTCTAAAAAATGTGCGAACAGTCTTAGTATTAGACAATGAAAATAACATCTTTGTCATTTAAGCCCTTTTCATGCCTTGTAAGATAATTACAGTAATTAAAATAAATGAAAAAAAATAATAGAAAAAGTTTTATAGAATAAACTTTAATTTAAAATTTATAACATAATTAACGAAATGAAAATAACTTATCATACAATATAATAGGAATAAGAGATTAAATAATTCTTTTTACAAAATTCATTTATAATTTTATATCACAAATAATAAAAGCGTGAGGGGACATCGATAAGTATATAAAGACAATGACTTATACCTTTGAAAAAGGAATTCAATTATTTGATTTCGTTATTCAGTGTTATTTTATAATTCGTGACATAAATTGTAGACACGAAGTTTGTGAAGAGAATCATTTAATCTTTTATTCTGATTAAAAGATATGATAAATTATTTTTTTCCTTTTTAATTCTTAATTATTATGAAAAATTATTTTTCTTCCTTTTAATTCCTTAATTATTTTATGACTTTTAAGCAATAGGCCATAATATAAAACTTAACGGTTTTTTTTTTCATCTTTTCAGCCTCAGTGTCACATTATCATTCAAATGACTCAACTGAAAAACGTTTTCCAAGCATAAATAATCACTCTTTTACTTTCAACAATTCTATTACGTAAGATGGTCGAAACAAATCAAGCAATTTTGCCAACAAGTCAGAAGTTGTGTTAAAACTTTCTTATAAATTACTTCATTTAAAAGGGTATTTTTTTTCCACTCTATCCGATGGTGCAAAAAATAAAATTGTGAGGGATTTCAGTTGTTCATTAAAAGAAGATACCTGCGGAAATTCGTTTTAATATTAAATAATTTAATATTAAATTAAACCGGCCGCCTAGACGGTATAGCGGTTAGGGAAGCCGGCTACAATACCAAAGGGCCTGGGTTCGAATCCTGGAGAAAGCATGGCTGTAATTGTCCGCCCCTTCATAGGAGGTAAAGGTGGCCCACCTATTAGATGCCTCCATAATAAAGTAACCACCACTTTTGGCCTCAATAGTGGCCAAGCCGAAGTCCGCTGAGGCCCCGCCATTGGA
The DNA here is from genome assembly GCA_000611955.2 of Stegodyphus mimosarum. Classification (NCBI taxonomy): domain Eukaryota; kingdom Metazoa; phylum Arthropoda; class Arachnida; order Araneae; family Eresidae; genus Stegodyphus; species Stegodyphus mimosarum. The sequence goes on from KK115334.1 coordinate 339,311, forward strand.
AAAAAATATTAAATTAAACAACATAAATAACAAAAATCCCTTTACTGCATTGTATTGTCATTCACAATAAGTGCGTGTGCAAAATTTTGAGCTTGAGAGGTTATCAGGGAATAATTTAAAAATAAATGAACAAAGTTTTGATTACAGTGGCAAATACTATGAGGAAATTAGATAAAAGCTTATAAAACGCCGCTAAATTATAAAAATGCAGCTGGTGCTTACTCTGATGTCAAGGCATTTGGCGAATGTAAATAGCAAACGGCATTAATACTAATAAATATCAATGAATTTATTATACAGAAGCAACTATTATAAAATACTGTTACGAATTTCACATTTATTTGGCTATTTATTTAGAATTGTAATCAGATTTGCTTCATGTTGCCTTAGCAACGCAGACGATTTTTGAAGAGAAAGCTACGCCAAAAAAAAAATAGCAATAAAAATAAAAGAGCGCGTGCATTTAATGCTTAATAAATAAATATCTCGTAATTACTGTTGCCATCCAGAAAAATCTAGAAACATCGTGATTGTTCTACTGATAATTAAAAAGCTTATAAAAGCCGAGGTGAAACACCTCATCTCAGTTAGTGAGTTAGTTGTTGTTGTTGCTGTTATACTTGTAGCTGTAAAAAGCGAACTGCTGTTTGTTTACTTAATGCTGTATTGATTGTAGTGATTTCGCTGTGAGATAGAAGTATTTTATCTGTTTTGAACTGAGTTTTTGCTAAACGTTTGAGATATTGTGATATTGTGCGAAGATTTGTGAAGAAATATTTCAGCATTTTAATTTATTTATTGTGGAAAGAATAAATTTTTGTTAACTTTTTACGACTTGTGCATTCAATATATTACGAACCCGTACGCACGTAAGAATACATTGGCTCACTTTCTTACACTAGTAAACAGTGGACTTATCATTTTGAAAATTAAATTAAAGTTGCTGCGGGGTTCGAAATTGATTTATCGATTTCCAGTCCACCAATTTATTTTTATCTTTCACGAAAAGATACGTTCCTGAAACACTTATATACTAGTTATTTTATACAACAAAGTCGATATTCTTAAAAGATTTTAAGATTTTCCTTTCATTAATACGAATTTAGATTACACAAAACAGTTATTTACATAAATGTATCTCTGAATTTGTTTGCATCCGAATGCTTCAATTATGTATCAATGATCACTCCATTTTCATAACTGCCAATTTTTCATTTTCATTAAATTTCATTTTTCATTCTGATCAGCAGTTACCAGAATTGAAAAATAATAAAATTAATGTTGTAGGGTTTTATTTTTAACTTATTTCATTGTTTAGCTATATTTTTAATTTTACTTTCTTCAGCTCCCACCAAGATGCAAATTAGTTAATGCACTAAAGCGCATAGTTTCGGAAGAGAACCTTCGACAGCCATCGCTGGCTGGTTACTCTGTTACTACCCCCTGGATACTGAAGCTCATTGTCGGCTTGAATTCCGCTAGCCGCAGTTGCTTCGTAAAATGTTTAGCACCAAGCCAAAGCTTAGTAAGCGCATTTTCCACTGTACTTAATACCTTAATTTAACTTAAATATTTGCTCGTAATTTCCTGTGAGCTACAGAAGTTCTATTCTGTTACATTTTTACTTCCTTTTACGAAGAAAAAAAGAAGTATTGTAATCCCGACAAATTTCGGGTATCACATTTCGACGAAAATATTCATTTTGAACATTACCGAATGCAATTTAACGACGTTTTCGCGTGACATCTCTACGTAAGGTGATAAATCATGTATCTGCTTGCATATTTCTAGAAATTGGTATTTAAAGTAGTGGGGAATCGTAGTGGTTTTAAATCTGCAAATGCAAATATAAGGATTTTCTTGATTAGTTTTAAGTGGTTTAACGACTATAATTACCTGATTAAATTTTGAAAATTTTAAAATCTGTGTTTGACGAGGTTAGAAATGGGAAATGCCCTCACACAAGCACATTACCTCTGAATTATAAAATCCCTAAATCAACTACTCAGAATTTCAAGTTTTCCTCACCAATGGCTGAATATTTAAGACTAGCGAACACAGGTAATTTGAATACGTATAGAGAAAGGTTTGTTTTCGTGGAGGGTTTTGTGGTGAATCATAACCATTTTCTTTTATGAAAACCCTCCAAAGAAAAGTCTGTTTTAAGCAGATATCTCTTGCGGGCTTTACCGTAATTCATTAGCTGATACTAATTTCTAATTAAAGAGTGATCTTATCATTTCTACTTGATTAAAATATGACAAGAGCTTAATTAAGCATGATGGGCCCTTTTGCTTCTGGCAAAAAATATCTCATCCGTATGCAATGTCGGTCAAAACATCCCCTAGCATTTAAGCGTAAATTTGAAATTTGAATTTCGATAAGGATTCGAAACCAGAGTCTCCCTTCCCGCCATAGTCACCTTATTATTGTTACTTATTGAAGATATTATTATTTTAAATCTATCTGTTTTCATAAATCATTAAAAAATAGCCATTGTTGTTTTCGCGACACAAAAAGTGGCATAAAGCAAACCACAAAATTTTGAAAGATGAGCGATGGTAAATCAAATGAAAAACATTATGTCAGAACTAACTTTGGGCAAGTGAGTTTTCCTCAACCCCGTTTAACATGTTGGTTCAGACTGACATCAGTTTAGAAGCTATGTCGAAATGAGTGAAAATTAATCAATAAAATTAAAATATTAAAAAAATAGAAATGCAGCGCCACTGTAAAATATGACTAATCAACATTGATAAACCGATAAACCGAATAAAATCATTAACCTAACAAAAGTTGGCATTAAAATTTTCTTTGAGTATCATTTTGTAATTGAAGAATGTAGCAAACTCATGACGACTGACAAAATAACAGTTTGGTTAAATGTAATTTAACTGAAAAGACTTTAGCTTAGATTCTTATCACAAAATTCTTCGAAAGAATAAGGCACGATAAAAAGATTTATGATTCGTCGAATTGTTAGTTCTTCAAAGTCAAATCTTTACATAGCTGAAATGATTCACAACTTTCCTCACCATTACTTCATGAATCTCGGATTGGTCTGGCATGACCGGATGAGCATCAGCCAAACTTGGCGTCAAACCGAATTCAGCACCACTGCTGAATAAATTGTTGGCGCTATATAAATTACAGTTCAATTTCATACGATATAAAGAGTAATTAAACTATTATTTACTAATTTATGTTAATTTAATGTTAATTTAATATGCTTAATAGGAAAAGGTTACATGATTTATATTAAGAAGATTTGCTTGATAAAAATTCCATCTACAAAGCTGATCCAGAAAGTAAGTACCATTTGTGCATATCTCCGGCGCATCTGATAGCACGAAGGTTTCGCATGCTTAGTTACATCGTTCAATTAGATAGTCCAGCCATTTTATTTGCTTGATGTCATTGTTTGTCAGTAATCATGTTTAAAACAATTGGTCGCTCCCCCAGCTATGATATCAGTGACGTCACCAAGATTCTTAAGGTGAATAATGTTCGACTTTATCGTCAGATAAGTGAAACTTCCGGAGAGAAAGCGATGAGTGAGGGTATGGTGCGAAAGTGGGTTAGGATGTTGAACGAAGGAAGGGAAAAATGTCCATAACGATGAACGCAGTAGACGCTCGTTGTTGAACACCGAAGAACTGATGCGCGGGATCGACGAAAAAGTTTGTTCCAATAGGCGATTCAAGATTTCTGATTTGCCAATGCATTTTCAAAACGTTTCACGATCTTTATTGAAAGAAATTGTGAATAAACTTTTGCCTTTCAAATAATTGTGTTCTCGATGGATACCGAAAAACACTAATGAACGTTCAAAAACGGAAAAGCATGGGAGCAGCCTTGGAGGTTTTCCATGGTTATGCGACAGAAGGAAATGATTTTTTGAAAAGAAATCCACAGGCGATGAACGTACGAAACACCTGAAACGAAACGACAGTCACTGGAATAGCGGCATACTGGTTCTCCGAAACCCAAGGAAGCAAAACCAAGAAAAATCATATGCACCGAGTTTTGGGACTGTCAAGGAGTGACAAGTTTTATAGTGAACTGGATGGAACGAGGCAAAACAACCAACGCTATAGCTTACTGTAAGATACCGAAGAAGTTAGGCCCGCGATACAGAACAAAAGCGTGGGCTACTGACTTCCGGTATTGTATTCGTTCATGACAACGCGAGACCGCATACCACACGCGTAACCACGACGCTGCTTGACTCATTTCGTTCGGAACAAATCTGTCACCCTCCTTATATCCAGACCTAGCTCCGTCCCGCTTTCAGTTGTTTTCTCATCTAAAGAAACTTCTTGCTAGCAAACACTTTGCAAGTGATGATGAAATCAAAGTAAGGTCCTGAACTGGTTCAGGTCACAAATGGCCGAATTCTAAGAAGCCAGACACTACTTCCAAGATATGACACATCCTTTCTTTCGCATGGGAAAATGTCGAAAAGTAGTTTAAGGTGTGTAGATTTTTTCTTAATAAAATACAAATGAAAATAAGTTGCTATTTGTTTTCATACCCAATCGATACTTACTTGAGCTTTATATTTGATGATGAGCTTTGTATTTGGATAATTGCGCGTTTATATTATTCATTGCGACCATCAAGTCCTTATATAGATTTTATTTCCACAATCGTTAGACGTAGACATCGTTAGATACTGTCAGTTATAAAAAGGTATAAATAAAAAAATATTCATATTATGGTATTTTTAATTTTTAAAAAATGGCAGAAATTACGCTATCCAGCTTTTTATATGAGCCCTTATTCCTATAATTATGTTCAGTAAAGATTTATACTCGTTCTAAGACATAAAACAGAAACTGTTTTATAACCGTACGACAAAAATTGGCTCAGTTATTTAACTTCGAACTATTAATTTCGAATTAAGTTCGAAAATTCGAACATCATATTCAGTTTTGGAACTCGAATTGAAGAGCTAATATTTACATTTATATGGACTCAAAGAAGAATTATTATTTAAAAAGAATTTATTCCAGTGTTAATAGATTAAGTCAGCATTGCTATGTAGACAGTCATGAAAAATATTGATCAGTATAATTCCTTTCAAAACGAAGATCTTATGTTAGACACATAACCAGCTTGTGACATTATCTACATAAAAACAGTCCTAGTTTAAAGAATTTCTTTTATGCTTGACTCTTAAACTAAAGTAATAGAATTCTGTATAAGTTTGATTGTAGTTGCTTGGATAATTACTATTAGTCCAATCTGTTAAAATATAACCTTGAAAATAGTTTACTTTTAATTACTTAGTTTACTTTAAATTGAGGTACCCTAAGATAATTTAGAACATTTGAAGATACTGTATGGCAAGTAACTGAAAGTGATTACGATCAAACTGAAAAAAAATATTTACAATTTAAATTTATTCTTATAAATAGCTTCTTCTTTATATTTGCAACTGCATTTCTTACAGAAAGTTAAGAGTACGACTTAAAATATATGGAAACAATACAAATACGTACAATTTAAGGTATATAGAAACAATGTAACTTAAAGACTGATAATTTAGCTACAGAAGACTGCCAACGATTAAGATTTAAAAAAAAAAAAAACTAAAGATATCCTGAGGGGAGATTTGTTAGATTTTTAATCCAAAGGGATTTGAATCCCGAAGGACTATTACTTTCGTTTCGGCATTTTGCGTCGTTTCACTTTTCAATTTACTGCTTATTTTATTATTATTATTTTTTTTGACGTAGCTTTCTCTTCAAAAATCGTCTGCGTTGCACGGGAAAATAAAAAGGAATTTTAATTACAATTGTAAATAAATAGCCAAATAAATGTGAAATTCGTAACAATATTCTCTAAAACTTTAACGAATTTTTCATTAACAAACTCAAAGATTTCAAAGCCAGCAATACCAACGTTGTACAGAAAAACATTTTTATCTCCAGCGCGTGAGAGCGTGTACCGAAATTTCTAAAGATATGCTCAATTTAAAATTATTTTGCGATATTGCTGTTGAACTGAATTTTATGGTTTAAGTGCGAAGAACATATTTTAATTACAGTTCTAAATAAATAGCCAAATAAATGTGAAATTCGTAACAATATTCTCTAAAACTTTAACGAATTTTTCATTAACAAACTCAAAGATTTCAAAGCCAGCAATACCAACGTTGTACAGAAAAACATTTTTATCTCCAGCGCGTGAGAGCGTGTACCGAAATTTCTAAAGATATGCTCAATTTAAAATTATTTTGCGATATTTCTGTTGAAGTGAATTTTATGGTTTAAGTGCGAAGAACGTGGTATTTAATAAAAGGTAACACACAAAATGTTAAATAAACGCCCCTTTGGAAGTAATTAAAATCTGAAACTTTTCAAATTTTTTTACTAATCTATTTAAATATTTGAGGCTTCTATTTTTGAAAAAAATATTCACTTTAAGAAAACGTTTAGTGTAAAACGTATTTCATTTGACGTTTCTCAATAATATATAGGTACTTACTATTCTTTCAGCTTATAAAATGAGGTTTTACTTCTTAATGGCGAGAAAATTAAAAGAAAAGAGGATTAAAAATTTGAAATAACCGCCTCGAAGATTCAATATTTGTTTGATTCAATGCTAGTTTCTTTATGAGTTCGGTTAACTGAACTTCGGATAAGCGAAGTTATATTGCAGTTTACTGAAATTCGGCTAAGTTATTTTTAATACAGACTTATAGCTATAAGTGATGCATTAAACAAAATATAATTCTACGCTAGTATTAAAGCAAAATTTCCAGATCGGTACAGTGTGCCGAAATATAACAAAATTCCTTTCCAAATGACATGCAGTATCTAATGAAAATAACAACATCGGAAAGCGTATGTTACTGCAGTATTTTCCTAATCGAAAAGAGCTTTTCGAAATGTGTGGTGGTGACAAGTAAATGGCGATGGCTTAAGGAATAATTGATACGTTTCCTTGATGCATGATGGCATAGATTATATTCCTGAAGGATTTCCGCAATTCCGTTTGTTTTATCGCAAGAATATATTTTATTTCTGTGTGGCAGCGCTTCGTTTCGTTAATTTAAGAAATACTGATGAATTGGAGTAGCTGTAATTCCTTATTACTTTAAGAAATCTATAGCAGAACACAAACGATTACGAGAGTCATTTGTAATAGCCATTAGCAACAATATTGTTAACAGCGATTTATATATATATTGAAGAAATGAAGAAGAAATGAAACGCGATTTCTAGAAAGAATCAGAAAAACCTGATGCCCAAAGTAAAACTTTGAAAAAAAAAAGGAAATCCATGGACAGTGGCATGGTGAATATTAAAACTTCAATAATATCATGCGTAAAGAGATTAGATATATACCAGGGTTGACCCAAAAAAACGTTTACAAGGATCATAAAATTATTTATACAAAAATGAAAGATACAAAATACAAGAGGGAATATAGACAAAAATACAAGAGGGAATAAAGAGTTCCAGTTTCTTGTATAATAATTATTTCTGAAAGAGCAGCTAAAACTGTGGACCTAAAAATACTTACTGCATGTCCAAACTGATCTGTCTCAACGAAACCGAAATATTTATACTGTGAAAGTACGCTGTCCAAATTAAAACAAACTAACAAAAAAAAAAAAAACGAATTGATTAAATTTGGAGTAGTTTGGTATTGCAGCTGATGTTTGAACTCTCCGTAAGCAAATAAATAAATAACCTTGCTATGTAATATTTTGGCTGTGGTTATTTAAAAATGTACATCATACTTAAAACATTATAGCAATTCAAATCTTTTGTATAAATTACATTCCAGGAGTTGCAGCTCAGTAGTAAAGATTTTAGAAAGACAACTGAAGCGCGTAGGAATGGCGCAAACTAAATATGTAAATTAATATGGCATAATTGATTCAAAGGTCGAAAAGTGAGTGGAAGGTAGCAGCGTCCTTGCTGGTTCACTGAATGCCACCTGTCTAGATAGACCGGATTGAGAGCAGCCGGTTACGGTTTAATGCCAGAGGGATTACACAATTCTTTGCCAAGGCTACTCACCCGACATTCAGTAGCTTTTCGGGAAAAGGAAAAAAAAGGGGGCGGGGATAATAAAGACAATGCTGAGTGAACTGAACTTCTTTTAGAGATGGATTCTTCAACTGTAGCATTGTTTATGTTAAGAACTCTTAACCATAACCAGGTGGTAAACTAGAAAGGGAATCTATTGTTGCTAATTGTGGTAACGTGAACGCGAACATGAGAGTTAAAACTGTTGAATGCATTCAAAGTGGGCTAAGTGACACGAGGGAAACATACTATGCCTATGGTTACCTGCTTGAGAAAAGGAAGCATTCATAGAGAAAAATTATGAGAAAAATTGTCTTATATTAACGAAGTTTAGGAAAAACCAAGTAGAGGTAGAAATGAACGGAACACCAGGATTTTATCAGTGATCGTACGGGTATAGTCCTGCAGCACTAAATATGCATCAATCTTATTCCAGTTTTGAGGCAGAGCATCCCGGAGGGCGGTCCGATGGGTTTCCTTACCATCAGTCTCTCGTGAGCATTCTCGACTCGCCGTACATTTTGAGTTCCCCCTTCCCGCATACACTCCACTTTTACAAACCTCCATGCCTTATCTGAGATTAGAACTCGGGCCCATTGGTACGACAGTCAGCATCACTAACTACTGGAATAACTACACTCGCTAAAGATGTCGAATTGCCATTATTTAGCAAATCTTAGCCACTCGACCACTTTTTTGGGTGTAATTTAAGGCTTGAAGTTCCATGGAAATGCACTTAATCAAGATTTTAGCCTAATAAGCTAAGCAAGATAAATGCATCTAAAGCCTTCAGATTATAATATAGAATTTGTCTAAAAATATATAAAAAAATATATAAAAAACAATAAAGTTTTTTAAAAAATGGAAAGAAAGAAAGAAATATTCTGCATCCGTTATACCATATGGCATTAGAAAATTTTAGTGTGTTAGTGAATGTTTAATTAAATCAATGAGTTTGAAAAATATGTGTTATTAAAAGCCGCATTTATTGCTCTTAAATCGCGTAATTTATTAATCAATAAAAAACAGATTAAATCTGGAAAATGGCAACACACTGGCGCAAAGACGATAAAAATATCATTTCCGGCAGTGGAAAGACATTTGTTTTAAGTAGCTGAGTTTTTATCAAAAAGTATTTATCAAAAATGCATTAAGTTACTAAAAAAACATACGAACAAACAAACACATAATTATGCCACTTTCGGATGCAGAACTATATAAGTTCAAAATCTGGTTGCTGCAGGTGCCAATTTTTATGTAGCGCTACTAACCGATTAAGAGATTCTTCATTTTTACTTCCCTGTACGAAGTAAAAAAGAAGTATTGAAATCGAGAAAAACTTCGGGTATCATATTTCAACGAAAATATCCATTTTTACTGCTATCGAATGCAATTTAACGATGTTTTTGCTTGACATCTTCATGTAAAGACAGAATAAAAGATTCTTTTTACTCCAAAAAGTTATAAAACTGGATTCTGAAGAGAATGTTTCGTGATGTCTGTGCGTATCTCTGTACGTCTGTGCGTATGTACGTACGTCTGATCTTAGTTTCTTTATTCTTATATATTTATAAATTTGGCTTTTTTTGCTTTGATTACATGAATAACATTCCGGTTAAGGTTTTTATACCTTTAGTAAATCTGCATGCAATATTTGTAGAATTATCAACAATTTAAAAGTTGTTTAAATGTGGCTAAGCCTAATTATTATTGATATAGCAGACATATTTGTTTACATATGGAACTTAGTAGAACAGCCGATTTGTTGCCAGTCTAGAGAAACTGAGCTTTGCACCAACAAAGATAACGTCTTCTTTTATTATTGTGAATTAAATCATGCTTAACCCATTCTGGAATTTATTCGAGGACGTAAGTGTCTAGGATTTACTTCGTAATATTTAATATGATTATTTTGAATTTTTATGTATTTGTGCCTTGTCGCTAAGTGAAAATTGAACTAACTGAATGAGAAACACTGAATCGTCTGCGAAAAACTATTTTTTGGGGGGGCGCGTGTGTGTGTGTGTTTAATTTCTTTTATACATCGTCTTAGATTTATTATAGTATTTGAATAGAACATATGACAACGATTAGATGATATCATTTTTCTGCATTCTCAGTTATAAAATTAATGAGATATAACGCTGTTAAATGAACCTAGCGCCAGAGTGTCGCTATGGTAAACAAGTATAGTGAATTTTAATTAGTGCTATTGTGGTTTCTGCGCTATCGACGAAGTAGATTTAATTCAATCCAATAAGTTTAAATGAAATGGAAGCAAAAAAGCATATAATTTTTCTTAGGTGGCCGCGAGCCACGGAACACCGGTTCCTGGGCCGGACCCCTGTCCATGGCTAGCAAGATATGTAATAAACGCACCATGAAAGCATAACGTAAACAATAGCAGAATAGCCCTTGTAGCAAGTCCTTCTAGTATGTCCGTCGATGTCGAAGCTCGTATAGAAAGCACCGATGGAAAAGTGGGAGCGATGAGATGGGTCAAATGGAACACGCGATTGTAGATTTAATGATTGGCAGGTGGAAGCATAGCTATTGGCTGAAAGTAAGGAAAATATTAGAGCACAGAAAACAACAGACTTGTTTCAAATAATAAAATACAAATAATAACACAAACAGGAATAACATGTTATAAAAGCCTATAACAACAGACAAGTAAAATGAATAAAAGCACAACAAATGAATGCAATAATCAGTCTAAAGGTCGAAGAACGACTCCAGGCCGTCTTCTTTTAATTGCATGATAAAGATCATAATTTAGCATTGGGATTGAGGGGTTGTTAACCCTGGAAATAGTATTAATTTTTTTTTAGAAATTTTTACAACAAATACTGTAATAGGTTTTGTGCGAAGTTCTTCGCGTGTAGTTACATTATGATAGAACCAGCGAGCACGAGCAATTTGGCATAGTGTAATGTTTTGACTAATTTGCAGTCTCTGAAACGTGGTTTCATATACAAAATCCCAGACGGGACAGGCGTAAGTGATAATAGGGCGCAACATGATCTTATATGTGAGTAACTTGTAGTCAAGGGTTAAAAGAGAGTTCCGGCGAATTAAGGGATGAAGAGTAACTTTACATTTCCGGAACTTAGAGATTACATGTGTAATGTGAGGCTTCCATATTTATCTTTGGTCAAGTATAGCATCAAGATAGGTTACTTGCTTGGACCACGGGATAGCAGTATTATGCTTACAAATATTAAAGATGATAGTTCTTCGGTGTGAAAACATGACTGCCACGGTTTTTCGAAGTTGATCTTTATTTTCTAGCTCTGAAGCCAGAATTCCAGTGTACGTATGTGATTTTGTAGTGCATGTTTAATTGAATTTAGAAATGCGTTTCGTGCGAGGATCGCAGTACTTCTGTATACATAGCAAGTGTTGTGTTGGGAGTGCGGGGTATGTCGTTCACATAAAGTAAGAAAATTATTGGGCCAAGGATTGACCTTGTGGTACACCGGCTTTGATTCGCTGGTTTGTGGAGTATGTAGTTTTCAAGCGAACGACAGTCTATCGGGGAGATAGGAATTAATTGTGTGCGTAATGTAGTCTGGAAAACCCAGAGCAATAGGTTTATAAGTTATTCCCTCTAGCCAAACGCTATCAAAGGCCTTTGAAATATCGAGAAAGAGTCCACCAGTCGATTCTTCGTTGCTAAGTACATCCGAGATACGACAACAGGTAGAAGTTGGTGCACCGTAGAATGTCGAGGTCGGAACCAAATATTCCGTACAAGGAAGTCATGTGGTGTACATATCAGATTTTTTTTTCATTTTGATACGAGAAGGAACTCTGATCATGATTTACAGCCTCAGTTGTAAAGTCTCCATATCTGACTCAAAAATGTGTCAGAAATTTAAAAAAAGATTTTTTTTTACTTTCTTATTTATTCAGTTTTTGGCCTTTACAACTAAAACAAAGAGCACCTTTTTTTTTCAAGTTTTACAACTTTGACTACCCCATGGTGATTCAATAATAACAAACAAACGAGGTCTTCCCTACAGGCCGTATACGAATTGGGATTTCCGATTCGTCTTTTAGCGACAGTAGGAAGGTAAAACCTTATGCAATTTTACATGAAATGTGTCGCCCTCTAAAATAGACCACCAGGGGCGGAGAAGCCCCTCCGCCTCCCTCCAGTTTCGCCACTGACATGTATCTTGATTGAAAAGTCTCAGAAAAAGAGTGAGAAGAAACCTCTTTTAGCAGTGTTTACATCAACGGATGATACGAATGATACAGAACAGTTCTTCGTTTTTATAACAAGCCGCATTTTACAATGTTATAGATATGTAACCTAGTACTAAGTGTAACAACACAGTTGCGTAATAAAACGTTTACCAGCAAGGGTAGTCGTGGCCGAGTGGTTAAGGCGATGGACTAGAAATCCATTGGGATGTTCCCGCGCAGGTTCGAGTCCTGCCGACTACGGAGATGTCGCCTGTCTTTTTTGCCTTTCGTTACTCATTCGATAGGTGATATTTTCTTAAATAAAAGCTGTATGTTTTAATTTTATTCAATTCAACTCTTGAGTATTATTGTCGCAAATTTATGAAACTTATACTGATTCTTGTGGCATTAGTAGCCACAACATTTTTTTCTACGACATGTTATTTTGCGGTAGTTTAGCTAACATACTGAGATTTATTCTGGATGCGAAGTTTATGTATTAAAAACTGAATACTAATTTTTGCTTCTTTGTACCAAGCAAAGGAGGTTTTTTTTTTATTTCTAATAGCAGATTACAATGTAAAAGGTGAGTACTCTGGTAACGTTGAAATACGGCTACGTGGTCTACAAACTCGGCATGTGTCGCCTACAGAGTTATTCTCAACGGGTTCTTCAATGGAATGCCGGTGGTTTTTCTCAGCTGTGTAACAACACAGTTGTGTAATAAAGCGCTTCCTAGAAAGGGTAGTCGTGGCCGAGTGGTTAAGGCGATGGACTCGAAATCCATTGGGATATTCCCGCGCAGGTTCGAATCCTGTCGACTACGATGAGTTTTTTTTCCTCTTATAGGCGATGTTTTCATAAATGGAAGCTCTGTTTTTATTTTATTCTCTTCAACCTGTTACGTAATGTATATCGTAATGTCCTCTAGTGGTGTGGATGTATCAATAGCAATCAGTGTATCTGCTTAAGCTCCAGCAACTAGCGGAGTTTTATCCGATGTCCTATGCGACCTGTGCATCAAAAATAAATTCCTAATGAACAAAATACAGTCCGCTGTTTTATAATTCTAAATTAAGTACGCAACCTCCGTACATTTTGGTTCGTCGAGCCGGAGGTCTAACCAGTGCAGTTAAGTTAAACAGTTTCAATCGTAAGAACGATGGTGACTGAATCAGCAATTACAATGCTGAATCGCAAGCATGGGAATATAAAAGGACAGTTAAAGAAGATTAGAATATATGAGGATAATAAAAATATCGCCGAACTACAAGCTCAGTTGGATGTGATTTCGAAACTTCAAGAAAAATTCGATGTTCTAAAGGAAGAATATTACAAAATTGTCAGCGAAGAAGATTGTGAAGAAACTGAAAAATTGCTGTCGCAGATAGATGAAGACTTGCAAAATTCAGAGGTAAGTCTAAAAACTTTGATTAATAAGCTTAAAATTAGTGAAAATAATTCTGATTATCTAAATCGAAACACTGACAGTTCTACTTATTTGAATTCAAGCAATAACGATCAGTTTAAGCTGATGTCAATAAAACTTCCAAAAGTCCCTCTTCCTATTTTCACTGGAAAATTTGGTCCATAGATTGACCCATAGGTCGCTCGTTCGTCTCCGGCCCGACGGACCAAAATGTACTGAGGTTGCGTATTTAATTTAGAATTATAAAACAGCGGACTGTATTTTGTTTATTAGGAATTCATTTCCGATACACAGATTGCATAAGACAAAGGATAAAACTCCGCTAGTTGTTCGAGCTTGAGCAGATACACAGATTGCTATTGATACATCCACACCGCTAGAGGGCGCTACGATATACATTGAGTATCATAACTCTTGGAAATTAGTCCTGCAAATTTATGCAACTTAGACTCTTTCTTGTTCCATCAGTATCACATTACAACGTTTGTTCTAGGGCGCGTTATTTTCTACTATTTTAATTAAAGTACTAGAATTTGTTTTGGATGAAAAACTTACAGTAAAAACTGAATAGTAATTTTTACTTCTTTGTAAGAAGTAAAAGATGTATTTTTTTATAATTTCTAATAGCAGATCACAAAGTAAAGGAAGGGTTACTGTAAACCATAACCATAACCAGAAGATCCCAACAACATAATTCAATCATTTTTAAATCAAAAAATGCACAGTTTACTTAGAATAAAAAAACTGAGTTCATTTATTTATTCTTCATAATTCTACAACTATTGCATTCAGTTTTAACCTGAATGCAATAGTTGTAGAATTATGAAGAATTAAAAAGCTGTGTGACTACGCCGAATGTAACAACCATTTGTTTACATTTGAAACTTAGCAGAATAGTGAATTAAGTCATTTTCTGCATCTTCAGTGTCTTTTTCCAAGGAAATAAACTTTCAGTTTTGTGCACCGAAAAATCCACCTTCCTCCCTGGTCGAATTGCTTGTTTTTGCGCAGAAAATTTACTTTTAATTTTTGAAAAAAATAAATAAATAAATAAATAAATTTCTTTTATTGTATTTGGAACGAAGGTGTTTTGTGTTTTTATATATGTTTGCCTTGCCGCGAAGTGAGAATTGAATTAACTGAATGAGAAATATATCTCTAATGAAATTCGAGGAAATAAGTTTAAATGAAATCCAGCAAAAAAATGTATATAATTTAATAGGCCGCACAAGGAAGTCATGTGGTGTCTACGTCAGATTTTTTAATTATAAATAATACATTTCAGTAGACAAAGGCTACATAGTATTGTAGTATTACTCTTTATATGGATATTAATAATAACTTATAGTTTGATTAGTATTTTATGTATTACCTGAAATGCAACTGATTTCAAATAAGCAAAAATATTCAGAATTTTAGCTTTCAGAAGTGTTAGATATCGATTTGATATCCGATTCGTTCAACATAATTCTAGTGCTAATAATGATTTCAAAAAAAAAAAGAGAAAAAGGCGAGCCAGCTTTCAGACGTCGAAATCCTGTCTTTCCTCATTCTTTAACAGCTCCCCAAATTCAATAGCCAAGTTACTGTCACTCTCAACTTGATTAAAAGCTGATCTGGAACCTTCCGTGATAGCAGCGTGTTTGTATCATTTTTTATTTGCTTATTTTTTCTTTTGATCTCTTTTAAACGTACAGAAGGAAAGTTTCTCAAAACGTTCTACTAGAACCTTCGAGATAAAAGGCAGGAGTGCTTGATAATAATTCTTGAAAGATAGAAAACAAAAACGAATTCATGTTTATGCTCAAGGAACTTGAAATTATACATAAACAAAGCGAAGGAAGCACCTGGTTGCATGGATTTCAATGACATTCATGTTTTCCTTTTTTTTATTTTTATGTTAATTATAGCAGACGGAAATTCAAAATGCAATACCTAGTTAATTTTTCTTTTACAGCGATGTGGTTATCGTTAGATAATTTGTACAAAAAAATGTAATCTGCTTAGTATTTCTGAGCATTTAAACGAAAAAAGAGTAATTGCATTTGGTAGCTTATATTAGATTATATAATTTGTTTTACCTTTCATCAAAAACTAAAATATTTATAAAACCGAATTGTGTAATATTTTTAGAACTCGTTAAGATCTAGGAAAACATAACAGAAAATTTACACTAGGAAAATATCAAAGGAAAATAATGACTCCTGAAAGCAGGCATAAACAGGATAATAAACGTGCATAAATAGGATAATAGTACTTTGGAACTCTGAGTGCGAATGTTATTGGTTAATTGAATGCGTTTATTATTAAGTAAAAAAAAATTCCATGGACTACTGTTTCATTAAGAAAAAAAAATATTTTCATACTCTACGATGTGTTGTTTTTTACTTTTTTGTTCGAAGTAAAAGAAGTCTTGTCATCGCGAATAAGTTCGGGTATCATATTTCAACGAAAATATCCATTCTGACCGCTCCCGAATCCATTTTGACTATTTTTTGTGTGGTGGCATCTGTACGTACGGACAGAATAAAGGACTCTTTGTTTTCAAAACGGATTATAAAATGAATTTTAAATAGATTTAAAGTAACATCTGTCTGTGGCTACGTACGTATATATTTATGTCGCACAACTCAGAAACGATTAGCAGTAGAACGTTGAAATTTTGTATATGTGACTCCTATAATATCTACACTGGTTATCATTAATTAAGAAAAAAACATAAAAATGACGATTATTTAAAAAGTTACATGTGGAATTTAATGAAATTGATCCACAGGAAAGTATAAACACATAGGAAAGTAAAAAATAACAAAGAAGTTAGCTTATGTATAAAATGAACAAATCGGATGTGTCAGTTTGGTACAGGAAAATTACCTTCAATATGGAGTATGATCTCTCCTGGAAACAATAAAATATATATAGCGCTGTGCGATGTGCAGTCAATTACGCAGTCCATCAGTTCCGTAGAAAGTGAGAGCCATTGCTCTCGCAAAGCAGTTGGAAGTGTAGTAGAAGCTATGAGGTTTCATAAAGTATCCCAAGCTTGCTCGATAGGATTCTGGTCTGGTGATCTAGCTGGCCACTCCATGTGCTGAATTGTTTGCTGCTAAAGATAATCATACACAATGAGAGCCCTGTGCGGTGGAGCGTTATCGTCCTGTAGCAGGATATTATCATCTATTGTCCCGGCCTCGTGGCACATATAAACATCAAGGATATCATCTGTATAGGCCTGAGCATTTATGGATCCACGTCTAAAAACCTTGTGCGTCCACCCGAAGGGATACCACCCCAGACACAGACAATTCTTCCTCCGTATGCATCTCTTTCACAGATGCTTGATGGATGATAACGAGTTCCAGGTTCGCTACAAATCAAAAAACGCCTAATATCGTTTTGGAGACTAAACATGGACTTATCCAACAAAGAAAATAGCCCTCCATTGATCAGCTGTCCAGTAGACATGTTGACGTGCCCATCTTAAACGCTCCCTTCTATGACGTGACGTGAGCGGCATGCAAATGGCTGACCCCTCGCGTACAGGCCACATTCGTGAAGCCTTCTACGCAAGGGTCACGCTGAAATCAACCTTCCAGTGGCTGCAGCAAGGGTGGATCTGAGTTGAGGTTCTATTCCTTCGTGTGCATAACAACAAATATTGGTCAGCAGCGGTCATCGTAGCAGTTGGCCCTCTTTGGCTGAACCATGTGAATGTTGAATCTGTGGTTATAAACTATTGCTTAAGTCTGGGAACCTTAGAAGGAGTCCCATTTAGCCATCTGGCCACTTCCATCACAGTTCTTCAGGGCAAATGATGCCTAAGGGTCATTGTTACGAACTGTTTATCTCAGAATTTTTATCTCAATATCACAGTGAATTTGCAGGCTTACTCTGAAACATGCAGTTTTACTCTCCTCGCAGATGTCGTATTTCGACTGTAGCGCCACTAATTTGCATACCGCAGTTTTACTCAGCTATTCTTATTTGACAGCATATTCAAATTCTATGCAGATTGGCTTATTTTTGAAAGAGTTATCGCTATTTTTGTGATTTTTCCATAATTTTTGGAAACCAAGATAGTTGTGAACTACTTTTTTTATTTCAATTGTCAGTACTAAAAGTATATATATATACACCTAAATACACATATTTAAATCCCCCCTTAGTCGGTTTCAAAATTCTTATCCGCCTTTATTTTCACAATCATTGGACGTAGTCATACACTCATGTCCATAAATTAAGGATAATTCGGAGTCACGCGGAAATCGAACTCTAAAATAAATATATCACCTGTAAAATCACTATACACATCTTCAAGAATCATATGCAAATTTCAGGAGGTAACCAGATGATACTGATGGTACGACACAATGACGAGAGTGTAAGAGAGTGATATATAAGGAATACAGGCAAAGAAGTAAAATTGTTTGCAGGAAAAATTGTTTGGCGCTTTATAAGCATTTCAGTGCAATAACCGAATAGTTATGACACAAAGGACGCATTTGGATGATTTTTTAAGTGGTAGAATTATCGGCCATCTGGAATGTGGGCGTACCCAACTGGAAGCATCAGACGAACTTGGAATTGCCCAGAGTGTCATCTCCAGGCTTTGGCAACAATTCCAAGATGATGGTACTGTGAGTAGACGTTACAGCACAGGTCGCCCCAAAGTTACAACGCCGAATGTGGACCTGTATTTGACAGTTACTGCCAAAAGAAACAGGTGGAGCACAATTTTAGACCTGTCTCATCAGCTCTATTCAGCCACTGGTACGACAATTTCAAGGCAGACCGTGTACAGACGCTTAGGGCAGATTTGTCTATATGCTCGTAGACCTGTCAGATGCGTTCCACTTACTGCAACTCACTGTCGCCTGCAGTTAGCCTGGAGTAGAGAGCATGCATTGTGGACACCGCAACAGTGGGCTTGTGTGATGTTTTCCGACGAGTCCAGGTTTAGCTTGCAGTCTGATTCTCGCCGAACTTTCATATGGAGAGCTCCAGATACCCGTTACCACCAAGAAAACATCATTGAACGACACTGTTACGGTGGTGCAGGAGTGCTCGTTTGGGGTGGAATTATTCTGGGTTCCAGAAGTGATCTGCATGTTCAAATTGGAACCATGCTAAGCCAAATCTATCGGGAGGTTATTCTGGAACAACATGTACGTTTGTTTCGGGGCGCCATGGGCGCACAATTTGTGTTTATGCATGACAACGCCCGTCCTCACCGTGCAAACATCGTAAGCGAATGCCTTCAATCGGAGGATATCACCCGTATGGACTAGCTAGCATTCTCACGGGACTTGAATCCAGTAGAGCACGTGTGGGACATGCTTAGCCGACGAATTGAAGCCCGTCAACCTCCTGCTACCTGTCTACCGGAACTTCGAAGAGCATTGCTTTTTGAGTGGTGTAATATCTCCCAAGATCAGATCGATAATTTGATACTCAGCATGCCTAGGCGTTGTACGGACTGTATTGCATCGTCTGGGAGACATAATGTATTAACAATCATACCAACCATGTAATATTGGTTTTTTGTAAATAGGTTTTTTTTTGTAATTTGCTCCAGGGAGAAAAAATCGCTAATTTTTTAATAATATCAAACATATAGCATCTTTTTTTGCTCTTTACCTTTTGTTTAATAAATAAGCTTTACAAATAAGTCAAATTTGTTTTGCTTCTAACTCTTCCTTTGCCTGATTTTGCATTATCCTTAATTTATAGACATGACTGTATATTTCAATTACAGAAGTGTTTTAAATGATGAAAATATTCATGCTTTCGCAATATGGTGAAAAAAATTAATTTTGGACATTTAACACAATTAACTTTTAGTGTGGTCTTCCCTTTCTGTTATTTTGAGAAATTTTAGACTCATTATGAAAAAATAAAAATATAAGTTTGACTTCCGTATGTCAAAAATTGACCGGATACTTAATTTCAAAATTCGATGTCATTTTCAACTTGTCTTGAGGGATCGGTGAATTAAGTTACAGTAATTCGAGGAAACAGGTTTAAATGAAGGGCAGCAAAAAACGCGTATATTCAAATAGTCCGTACAAGGAAGTCATATGGTGTCCACGTAATTTTTTTTATTTTTAATCACCAACGAAATCCTCTCACAACGGCTTTCCTTTAGAATTGAAATAAATTACACTTCTCCATTTCAGATATGCTATAAATTAGTATAGGATCAAGTTTTAAATTTTCTGTAGTCCTTTAAAATCTTCATGTAA
This sequence comes from Stegodyphus mimosarum, assembly GCA_000611955.2. Classification (NCBI taxonomy): domain Eukaryota; kingdom Metazoa; phylum Arthropoda; class Arachnida; order Araneae; family Eresidae; genus Stegodyphus; species Stegodyphus mimosarum. The sequence continues at coordinate 359,218 of KK115334.1, forward strand.
TAATAATGTTAATAAACCATTTTACTATTGAAAAAGTTTAACGAAAGCAAAATTTGAAATTTGCATTTAGTGGAAAAAGATTAAAAAATATAATTTTTAAAAATATCTGTACACCTGCGTTTATTGAGAAATTACAAATGAAATTTAATAAACAACGCACAGAATGAAAAGTATTGAATCTCAAAATATATTTGAGGCACAGCTCAAGGTTTTCGCATTTTCTCAGAATGCCTTGTGATCAAAGCAAGCATACAAAAAGGGAATGGAAGCTTATGTTAATATACGTTTAGAATTTAGGATAAGTTCTAAACGTGTGCAAATCACATGCTTGCAACCTACAATTCCGTAACCTAGCTTTCACTGCCCACGTTTACTTGTTTGCTTGCGAGGCAAGACTTTTATCTCTGGATGCTTTCCTTCTTTTGGCATACATGCAGTGCAGAAGACAATGGTACTTCGTCTCACCATTGTCACTTTCTTGATCATTCTTGGATTTTCACACGCTAGCTCGTCAAAGTCATATGCCCTCAAAGGCTTAATTTTTTTCATCTAGCTTATTGCGGCTCCTTCGGACACCACATAAGTAACTTCGTAGTCCGTATCCGCATCCTAAACATGCGGCGCTAAACTTCTTCAGAAAATTATGAATGGGGCATTCAGATCCATCATGTTGACGATCCAGGTTAACTGAGGTAGCAGTAATGTTAACCGTCTCCGAATTAACCAAAATCACGTTCTTCCTTAATAAGTTCTTCTATTAGAGGTGAACAAAACTAAGATTTCAGAAGTTTTCAGTTAAATCGTTCGGCAGGTTTTTAGATTAAGGTTTTGAAGCTTAGAATGAAAGGAGAAAAAAGCGCAAAGTTTCTAGGTTTCCAATCTCGAATCGAAGATTGAAATGGCCTATACCCTAATGTAAATGTTACAGAACGTTTTACGATTTTCAGTTTTTCTAATTTATAAAAAAAATTCACAGATTTGACTTATTTTGTATTAGTTTATGCACGAATGTTACACATTGTTAATGGTGCTTTTGGACATATGTTGTGAATTTAATTCTTCTTTTAAAGTGATATACAGAGGTTTTAAAAATACCAGGTTTCTTTTCTTATGTTTTGATTTCACGCTTGTACTCCCAATTAAAATTCTTTTTAAAATAAAGTAGATGGTATTGTACAAACAGTCTCATCGTTATGTTGGAGTATCATTCGGCAAACAAAAATTCTACCATTTAGTCTACTCTCGTGAAACAAAATTTCGAATTAGTGAAATATTCTTGCGCTCTAATGAATTAAAAATAAAATGTTCTACATTGCCATGCACACAATTTTCAGATGTATGCTTAATAAATAGTTCCAAAATTTTGCAAAGAACGTTATTTTACCTAATACGTAAATACTATAAGAAATGAGTAGTTTTTGTTTTATAACTATTAAATGGATTTGTTGAAAAAAATTCCTAAATTTGCACATGAAACAAGTGTCCTAAAAAAGACCCAAATCAAAAATTTCGTTCTTGAAATATTGTGTAACTTTTATAGAGAAAGATATATTTTAATTTATCAAAGCGTCGTGCGTATGTTACTTTATTATATGGCACCACATAAAAAGATCGTTTTTACTTTTACAGAACTCTCCGACTCACAACTCTAAAACTGTGTTCCCAATATTGTTCATTACGTACGGTTTCGTAATGGATTGAATGCACACAGAGCCGATAATAGCGTGATGGAATTTATCTTCCAAAAGAAACAGTTTACATTCTGGAACTCTCCACATAAGTTTCCGAACAGCTCTTCTCAATATAACAGAGCATTATAAGTAGTTACCACTTCAAACTACTAAGTTAAAAACAAAGCGATGCAAAGCGCATATAAAAGGCGAAGCTCTCACGGAAATATCTCAGTACTCCGAATTCAATACTAAACTAAACAAATGAGAGCTGACGCGCTCTCCGATCTTATGTAATTTTCCCCCGGACATAGAAAAATCTATAATACCTTTCACTTCTCGAAATTATTGGAAGGCATATACCATTAAAGTTACATATGAGGGCCGGATACGGTCACAGTTATATATAGGAATCAATTATAGTTATTCAGTTAATGTACCAAATATAGGGTATATTATTAAACAGAGACAGGACAAAAATGTCTCCAAATAGTTGCCAAATTTAAAGACATTTGGAAATTTCTTTCAAAATTTTGCGACGATGATTAGACTCCAAAACAATCATCATTTTGGTGACATCTTGCCAATTTAGCCAGATAGCCATTGGTGACATCTTGCCAATTTAGCCAGATAGCCGTTTACTTCAATGTTAAATAGACTTGCCCCTGTATCGTTATTTTTCCGGTATGGCTTCCTTTTTCAAGCATTTCATGTTACGTTATACAAACAACATTATAAATTAACATCTAATTTCACTAAAATTATTTATATATATACAAAATTCATAATATTGTCCTTTAATAAAGGACTGTACGTCCCCGGCAGTACAGTCCCTGAAGAGAATGCCGTACTTACAACTAATGAAAGTCAGTGCATTACTAAAACAATAATTTCAATAAAAAACATAAAACAAATCACATACTAAATAAGTGCATAAATTGATAAAAAAATGTATAAGTTTACAAATTTATATACAAATAGGACCATAGGTTTAGTGTATTATATGCACTAAAGGGACTACACACTGTGGCCATAGTAAGAAGATAACCTGTCATAATGAACGGTTTATTTTTAGAATTTGATGACTTATTGATCCGAACTACGAGAAACGTCGACCTGTTTAGGACTGTGTAACGACCGTCCTAGAGTGACTGTAGTTTAGAAGAAAGTCCTTTCCGTTCAATCGGATTTCATAACCACATCTCACTTTGACTCAATCGATGTCCCGTAGCTCTCATGTTGTATACGGTCTTCTTCTTAGTCACCAAGTTGACTCGCTCTCGTGCAAAATGGGGCATCCCTTCGAATCATATCTGGATATCTTGAATATACTCCTCAGGCGATGAAGACGTATCCGGAGGGCAACCAAACAATAGATCACAAGGCAGACGAATGTCACGATCGAATAGCATCTGGGATGGGGAATAGCGGTAGTCTCGTGAACAGCACTGCAGAAAGCCGATAAGAACAGAAATAACTCAAGGTCTCAGTCCTGGGGTTTCTGGAAACCATCAGCGAGAGGTTATTAAGGATCGTTCGATTAAAGCTTTCTATCATGTCGTCTGCCTGGGGCTGTAAAGATGTTGTTTGGGTTTTGTGTATGCCCAGTAGTTTACAGAGTTATTTAATTACAGGCGAGATAAAATTGTATCCTTGATCGGAACGCAACAGAAGAGGGACTCCTTGGAAATCCAATGCTATATCATTACTTCTGCAACCATGGCAACCTCTTGGTAAGAGATATGATGCACTTCAAGCCATTTTGTGAAGTAATCAGTATCAAACACAATGTATTTGTTGCCATTGGCAGATCGTGGCAGAGGTCTGAGGATATCGAAGGCGATGCGTTCAAAAGACGTTCTTACATTCTAATGTTGCAGCTTCCCTCGTTTCTTCGTTTCTGCGGTCCTTTTTGACCTGCACAGGCATCGCATGTTTCGCACCACTTTTGCACGTCAGCCCTTGCATTACTGCAGTAGAAGCGCTCTCGCACTCTATGCAAAGTCTTCATTATTCAAAAATGACCTTCTGTCGGCCTGCTACATAGTTCTTTAAGGACGTGCGGGGTCCGAGATCTTGGAAGTACCACCTTTCCATCATACGATTCGACTTTCCGGTCAAGATGGTGTTTCGAATATGGATTGAATCCCAGAGATCCTAATATTCTTTTGTCGTAAGACTAGAGAACGAAATGTTCTGCCACGAAGTCTCGTACTTGAAGATTCCACGAAGTTAATTACGGGTTTAATGTCCTAATATTCCAATTTCTTCTTAACTTCTCTTCCTTAACTTCTTCCTCACTCCATGGATCTGGGTCAAACGATGTTGATTTCGTAACTAGACATACGACCAGATTAAGTGGCTTATATTTCGCTTCGACCTGGAACAATATTGGCAACTTTCTGAACAGGGCGTCGGCGTTTCCGCGTGACGATCCTTTCCGATGGCAAATAGGGATGTCACATTGCTGTAGTCTCTGTACAAATCTGGCTATTTGGACTTTGGAATTCTTGAAATTTAAAAGCCAGGTCAATGATTTTTAACAAATTTGCGGTCTGTACTTACTTGAAACAGAGTTAGAGAATGAATAATAGAAGTAATACCAGAATTGATTCTATACATACTTCTGAAAGAAAGGTTAAGTTAAAATTTAACTGTCAAAATCTTATAGATAAAATATAAATAAACAAAAGTAAATGAAGGTTTTAGTCATCGAAGTAAAACCTATTTTAGAATTTAGCGTGATTTATTTTTGTTTTTACTTTTGATAAATTTATGACTAGAAAATATTCTCACAAAGTTTCTTGCCTTGCATTCTTTCCTTTTAAAGTTAAGTATTAAAATCTTTGAGCTTTACTTACGTTCATGTTTGTTTATTAATTACTCGTATTTTTTAAAATTAAAATCAGTAATTTTTCTCTTAAGTACTTTTATTTTTGCAGGCTTCAGATAACTACCTATTTTAATATGTAGCCACGTTGATTACCAATGTCTACATAATCGAGACATTGGATTAGACATTTAATTCTAAACTATGAGCGTCATAAACACATACAGTGTAATTTAAATATTGTTTAGAGATCACGCAGACAGGCATTTGAAACTTACAGACCTTACGCAAGAAAACAATAGATTAAGAAATCTAATTTCATAGATTTCAAGGGAAATAACAATAGATGAATTAGGAGAAATGCTATTGACTAAGAAGAAGCGCTTCATTAAATTGAAAAGACTGTTTCTACAACTAAACTGGATAGCAAATTTAAAAGTGAATTCTATCAAATAAATGAATCTGGAAAAACCAGTCTCAGTTCCATATTACAAAGAAATGATATTGCAAAGAAAAGACATTTTTAAAATTCTTTTGTATGAAACAAAAGAAAATAAAATTTTTCCAAAGCTAGATTTATTCAAACTAAAAGTTTGCAGGATTTATATTACTGGAAGAAACAGCTCTAAAAGAATAGCTAATTTAAAAGAAATCTGTATATTTACCGAACCTGGTTCTGTAAATTTAAATATGGATGAATTTCATATTATCAGAAAGAGAATAAAAAAAAAGAAAATTCTGACGAATGCTTTACATGTTCATGTCTTTGCAAATACCAATATTTAATAAACTGTACTTGCGCTTGCAAATCATGTAATCACTTTCATAAAAAAAAAGCTTGCAATTGATCAGATACTTAACATAGGTCAGTCAATCTTTAATATGGAAATTCATTCATTATGCACTCTAGATTATTTAAGATGAAAACAAACGTAAAGCGGTGTACGGTTTTGTCAATTCATTGACATATTTGTACAATAGTAAGCCTACTATAAACAAAATTGGCAAATTATTGTCTCCCTTGTTTATTGTATTTCTAGAATAAAAATGCAGTTTGGAGTGTTATACAGAAAGGAAAGTTACATGCAGATAATATTCTTATTTCTAAGTTGAGAAAAATAGGGAAACAAGATTTGAAAACATGGCTATCAGAGTCATATTATAAAGGCCCTCTGAAGTATTGCTTCTTATAAGGTCCTCGTCTTTTTTGAAAAATGAAAATTCCATTCAAAGGCGTGAAACCTTTTCAAAAAAATCTTCCAGTTTCTAAATACACTTTAATCTAACTACACTTCAATCCAACTCTTCGGCAAATACAAATTTCGAGTTTTGAAAAATGTTACTCGAAACTTTTCCGACATTGTAATAACTGAACAACTTCCGTTATAATTTGTTTTAAGGAAATACTATTTTTAAATGAGCTGTTATGTATGATTAGCTATTAACGCCATGCTACATACACATCTGAAAGTAGGAAATTAATATTAAAAGAACATTAATGCAGTTTACTATAGTAAAGGTAACTTAAATATTGCAGCCATAAAATAAACTTCCTATGTAAGGAGTACTGCGTTCTTCCTTACAGGCTCTTGTGCTTAAGCGCGGCCAGTCAACAACCTGGAAGTTCAGTTGTTCCAGTCCCGACGAAAGCGCAGATGATTTTTCACGTTACTCATTTGTGAAAGCATAAGAGTTCTAGGGTAACACCTGAACAACTGAAATAAAAATGTGGTAGATGAATAACTCATCATTATTGGAGTGGATCGACTGGATATTATACGTTTCTCAAGGAGCATTTTAAGAAGTAGAAAATGTAAGGAATTATCGCATTCTTCCTTATATGCTTTTGTGATAGGGAAAGCTGATTTTTTATGTTTCTTTTTTTTACCTTATAAGGTATTTCCTCCCTCTTTCCAGAATGTCTTCGAGGTGTAACGGTAGCACACTTGGCGGTTATTCTAGAGGTCCAGGTTCATGTCTCAAGAAGGGCATTGTTCATTTTTCATGTCTCCTGCTTCAGAATAATCTTATGACTTAAGAGTGGTGCTCGAACTAAAAGCTGATGGACGATAACTCGTCATCACCAGGATTTGTCCATTGGGTCCCCTCAACCCCACTCGCCCTTTAAAAGGGGAGTATATAAGGTATTTCTCCTTCTTTCTAGAATGCCTTCATGGTGTAATGGTAGCACACTCGGCGCGTATGAGAGAGGTTCAGGCTCGAGTCCCAAAGAGGGCGTTGTTCAATTTTCATGTCTCCTACTTTAAAATAATATAATGATTCTACAGCTTAAATCCCAAAAGTCGCCACACGTGTACTTCTTGTATATCTTCATGATCAGGCAATAGAGATCCCGAATAACTAGAACTTGCTTCGACAAAAATGAAATGCTGAAGTCTTCATTAAAAAAAATTGACTGAAGCCTCCATGTTTGGAAATGAACAAGGAGTTGATTGACAGTATTTGTAACTGCAAGATTAATAACTGAAAAAAAAAAAAAAAACTAATTCGACGGTATTGGTTGGAAAAAAACACTGAAATGGAAAGACATTGTTTTGATTAATTACTTTTTTCTTATTTAATCTTTTTATAGGTAGACTCTATAGGTAGAACTTTTAAAATTATTTTACTGATTTATTTGTTTATTTAGTTTAATCTGGAAAATGTGTTGTCTTCGCAAACCCTACAATTCCACGAAAAGTAAGAATATGAAAAAGTTCACGGATCCCTCTATGGAAGGAGAGAGATGCATTTTAATTCTTCATTAGTTGAAGAAACTTCATTTATGGAGTTTCATTTCGGCTTGGGATTTCTTACAAATTTCCGGGGAATTGCAGAAGTAATAAATATTAGAAAATCAATTTTGATACTTGTATGATCTAAATAATAAGCATTGTATAGGAATTCAAAGAAGATTAAATTACTACATTCTTTTATTAAAATTAAACAATTTCATTTTGGGAAAAGAAAGTAACCAACCAGATGCATCATATATTACATATTAGCTTCATATAATGGTTAATTTTATGTAACAGTTAGTAACAGCTATAAATAAAGAATATGTTTTTCCAATTAGTGCTTATTTTTTGTCTTATACAGTCATTCGTTTCAGCTGGATATGCGATAAAATCATCTGTGCCAGCATATTTGATTGTAAGATTTCCTAGTTTTTTCTTCTAATATAATTCAATAATGTTTCAGCCTATTTCTATGGAAATTACATTAGTATCAACAGTTTTTGATGTATGCTTCCTAAATTATCATATTTATTGGACCTATGCATAGACTGCAGTCGTCATAGTCATACAGAATTCGAATTTTAGTCTCGTTTAAATGGCTAGTTGGCCAACGGTACGAAATAAGAATCTGTTTCGCGGCAAACGAATGATTTTTATGATATATTATATGTCTTTTTTACTTCCTTGTACGAAGTAAAAGGAAAGAATTGTAATCACAAAAAATTTCAGGTATCATACTTCATCGAAATATCCATTTTGGCTGTTATCGGATGCACTTTAATGATGTTTTTGCGTGAGATCTGTACGTAAGGACAGAATAAAGGGCTCTTTTCCGCCCCAAAAAAATTATAAAACTGATTTAAATTGAATTCTGAAAAGATTTTTTCTTGGCGTCTGTACGTACGTACATACGTATGTATGTATGTATGTATGTATGCATGCATCTCGCGTAACTCAAAAACGAGTAGCCTCAGAACGTTGAACTTTTATGCATAGGGCTGTTATAACATGTAGATGTGCAGCTCCTATTTTGGTTGCAATCGGCCGCACAAAAAGTATATATTTATATTCGTACACTTATGATTTTCATTGAAATAGGGCCCTATCCATTAATTAAAAGTAAACTTTCTGAACGAGATTTTAATAATAAGATCTATAATCTATTCGTAACAAAATTACATGAAATATTTTTAAAATATAGCGAAACTTTAAGAAATTAATAATAAAAAAATGACAAACACTTTATCTCACAAAAGTCTTCGAACACTTCAAAAAAATCTTGACATATTAGTAAATATTTTAATTTTTCGTTAAATTAATATTTAGTGGAATATCCTTTAGCATCTACAACAGCTTCAAATGTCTGGGAATAGATTTTACTAGTTTTCTTGTAATTTCTGTATCAGTGTTTATCCATTCTTCCATCAAGACTGTTTTGAGTTCGCTTTTCGTTTTGATGTCGTGTTTTCGTACTCTAACCTCCAGTTCTTTCCAGATGTGTTTTATGGTGTTTAAATTCCAAATGTATTCTATGGTGATTTGGCAACTGAGGTGGTGTTGTCAAAACTTGTGGACAATTATAGAGGCACCACTGGCAAACGTTATGGCTTAGGATCGTTATCATAATTAAAAATGAAGTTGTTCCAATACCCAAATTTTGGGCTGATAATTTTAAATTGTCTCTTAAAATATTTAAATAAAGAGAATGATTCATTATGCCGTCAATAAATACCAAATTGCCTAGTCCTGATGCTGCCATGCACACCCACACAAGAACACTTTCACCGCCATGCTTAACTGTTCCAACTAAGTTCTTAGAAGAAAGTTCCTCATTTTTTCTTCTCCAAACAGTTATTCGACCATCGGAACCAAAAATGTTAAATTTGCTTTCGTCAGCAAATAGGATATTATTCCAGTACGTTTCGGGTGTATTTATCGTTGATTTTGCGAATGAAAGCCTATTGCTTTCTGTTTTTCTCACTAACAAAAAATGTTTTACGGGCAGAATGCCCATGTAATCTATCTTCTCTGAGAACTCGTCGATCAGTTTCAGGTGAAACTGAAGTAGAAAACATTGCATTAAATTCTGCAGAAACTTTTATAACGCTCAAACGTGGGTTTTTCACAAATTTTCTAATAATAAATCTCTCATCACGTTTAGTTAACTTTCTTGGTCGACATTTTCTTACCTTGTTTTGATTCCGATTTTCTTCTTTAAAGCGTTTTATCACATACTGCACTGTAGAATGGGATAAATTAACTAATTTACCGATATTTCGAATTGATTTACCACTACTATGGTTAAAAATTATCAATTTTCGAATGCTGTTCGTAATTTCTTTACAACTGCGACCCATTTTCCAATAATAAATATAATAGTATAAAGTAAACAATAAAAAATTAAAGCAAACGATTTTTTAAATGCCACCACAATGCAAAAATTAAAAAAAGCGGCAAACGATAGTTCTAATTTTGATTTTATCCAAAAATATTTCAGTGTACGAAGACTTTTGTGAGATAAAATGTTTGCCATTTTTTTATTATTAATTTCTTAAAAATAAGGTTTCTCTATATTTCAAAAATATTTCATGTAATTTTGTTACGAATAGAAGATCTCATTATTAAAATCTCTTTCAGAAAGTTTACTTTTAATTAATGGATAGAGCCCTATTTCATTGAAAATCATAAAATTAAGCAACATTTATCCTTAAACTGTCATTAATTTTAGAGGAAAACTTTGAGTATTTCGGCAGAATGTAATACCGGACTTCATTCTTCAAGGAGCAATTTATCCTTTTTCGAAGATGATAATTTTAAAAAAAATGGGAGGCTTAACACTTCTCAGTGTTAACTGCGTGTGGAAGTGCATTAATCTTCTTTGAGTTTGATATGAACATCATAAAAAATCGAATTTTGCGAGCCGTTAAAATTGACCACTTTTCTATCAAACAATGTAGTACTTCTGAGGTCCAACAGAAATCAATATTTACCCCTATTCGGGAAGCCACAAATGAAATTCGTGACAATACCTGTTATCAATAATTTTATATTAAAATTTATACTCAAACATTTCTCAAAATCTCTTTTCCCCGCTTTTCATGATTATGTGAACAAGCATAAGGCAGCTACCGCCATCTATGTGCAGAATAGTTAACTCTAGTTGTTTCTGGAGCGTTTTGTAACGTCAAACAAAAATACTATTTCCTTAAAAGAACATTGAAAATATAGCATTTAAATGTACTTATGTTACAAAACTGTGATACTAAATGCATCGTGATTTGCTTTTGAAAATTATTTGTTAATTTTCTTTCCGAATTATGTGAAAAATAAGAATAAAATTAAATTTAAAATTAGGCTTAATTTGACGTAGATTTGAATATGCTAGCGATACCGAAGGCAAACATAAGTGCTTCTTCTTTAACATCCATCCATCCATCCATGCAGCA
>KK115334.1:369975-436963 GCA_000611955.2 Stegodyphus mimosarum
AATGAATCTAACTAACTATTTTAATCAGTTTTGATGTAAGAGCTTCGCGTATCCCTATTAACTTATAGCAGACATTTTAATTCCGGGCAGTTTGTATACTTGACAAGCGAATCTCAATTTTTTTACCCCTGAGAAGCGCGGTCAATATCTTATCGTCTTGGCAATCGAGAGTTTTATTTAAATTCCATGTTAAATTAAGGTTGCGTCTTAGCCTAATTTAAAATTTTACAATGGCATATTTCTATTCCGATTTGAACAAAATTTAAGTAATATGGTTGTTAGTTTTATTGAGCAGAATTATTTAGTTTATTTGGTAGTAGCTAAGCAGTGCTACGTGTTTCTAAAAAAAAATTATGCTTCCTAATATTGTAATCTTAAAATTTCAATTTTATAAATTGAGCTGAGCGGTTTTATTTAATAACAAACAAGAATGTAAAATATGCCTACTATATTCAGCTGTCTAAACATCCGTCTGTTTAATTCATTTTTACTAATTAATAATTAATTAAAGGATATTTTAATTCCTCAACTAAAAATTAAAATAATAATTATCATATCATTATTAAAAATGGTAACAGAGATAACCTTTATTCACTTATAAATAATTAAATTTAAAATAACGCCTTATAATACTTTTCGAATATTTAATATTTGACTATGTAACACTTGCATATTTCTAATATTTAATACTTTAGAACCTTTTTATTTCAATATTTTTTAAATTTGAAATTACATATAAGAAACTGTGTTAATTATAGGGTGAAGAAAGCATTTTGGAAAACATTCGAGAAGTTTTGTCTTTTTATTTTAAAGGTTCTCCCTTTTTTTTACACTCTTGTTGCGTTTTTCTTTTTTTACTTTTATTATATTGAAAGTTATTATTTCAAATTAAGAAAAACAAGAAAGTATAACAAAATGTATTTTTTAATTTTTCGAAACTATAATTTTAATTTTTAAATTTAAAAGAATGAAATTGAAACAGGTAAGTTTTAAAATTCTTTGTTTTGTAGTAATAAATAGTTAATAAATATTTTATTTCTCTACTCAAAAAATAATATACAAGCAGAAATATTTCCATTTTGTGCTTAATACCTAGAATTAGAACATAAATTCATAAGTTACGCATGTATTATAAGACGTGATATTGATTTCGTATAAGTGCATGAAGTTTGCGTAAATAATGGTTCCGATTCGAAAAAAATATCTTTTACAGATAACTGATTACACAATTACGATTTTAATCAAGATGTATCAGTGTCTCAAATGTGAGACTGTTAGATTATAAACATTTGGATGACTCCAGAGGTTCTTGTCTTGGGTTATACATTATCTTCTTCAAGACTGTTCACGAAGACCATGAAAAGCCACGTGATTCACTTCTCAGTCTGAGTGTCTTGTCATCAAACTTGGCTGAAATGCGTCTATAATTAAGCACATATCTCAAAACATTGCATCTATAATCGATTAATATGTGATGAGGCTAACTGGTAATTATTGTGCGGTAATGAATTCTGGAGGTCGATTCATAATAATGAGATGATATTGTACAACGTTAATATAAATCATTTTCTTCCGTTACTTTTTAGAGATTTAGCTCTGGCAGCGACTCTAATCTTCTCTAACGGATGTACCCACATCTCCAAGAACATACCTTACTTATACATTCTGGAGCCATCCCTTTCGAAATAAAAAGCGCGCTTCTTCTCCAGGAACAGACCTTACTTGTACATTCTGGTGCCATTCCTTTCGAAATAAAATGGACGTTACTTCTCCAGGACCAGACCTTACTTGTACATTCTGGTGCCATCCCTTTCGAAATAAAAAAAAAACACGCTATTTCTCCAGGAACAGACTTTAAGTGTACATTCTGGTGCCATTCCTTTCGATATAAAATGGACGCTACTTCTCCAGGAACGGACCTTACTTGTACAGTCTGGTGCCATTCCTTTCGAAATAAAAAACACGCTACTTCTCCAGGAACAGATCTTACTTGTATATTCTGGTGCCATTCCTTTAGAAATAAAAAGTACGCTATTTCTCCAAGAACACGCTTTACTTGTATATTCTGGTGCCATTCCTTTCGAAATAAAATGCACGCTACTTCTCTAGGAGCATCTTACTTGTATATTCTGGTACCATTCCTTTCGATATAAAGAAGGACGTATATGGGTAATTTTTGGACCCTATACTTAGGTATTTTTCTTACCTGCAGTTCATATACTTACTTTCTGTTTACTATAAATTATGACAAATATTTGTTGGTATTAAATTTTATACACATCTGAAAATTGTAAATTATTTATGTAATAACTGCACTTTTATTTTAGTGCGTATTTTACTTTACTAAATATTTTCTAAAACAAGAATAATTTTACTTAAAATGTACAGTGTTGTGTAATACAGGAGGATATATATTCTTAATTTTATTTGTGCACAAAAAGAGATTTTAGATACCTGCGTGAGTAAATCTGAAATAGATAAACACAAATAATAAAATATCAACCTACCCTTAAAAATTTATGACGTTATGCTGTATCCTGTAAATATTTGTTCTTTTGTCAATTTCAATTTTCATTGTTATGTTCGTGATCTCATCGTCATTGTCATATGACATTATTATTGTCAACTTCCTAACTCGTGACCAGATGAATTCTCGCTGTCGTATTCTTTTCTTTTGATTGTTAGTGAGTTCTTGAAAACAATTTTAGATTCTTTTAACAAAGCGAATTTTTCAGTTAAATCCTCAGAAACTATATCTATACTAAAAATAATAGTATATAACTATACTAAAAACAATCAGTGAGTAAATCTACTAACGGGTTATGAGCAATACGAATCGAATGCAAAGATGTCTCCCAGTTTTATATGATTGTTTAGAGATAACAATTAGGTACTATAATTATTTAGTAGAAAGTTATTTCTCTCTTTTACTTCATAAAAAATATGAAGATATTTCATGCACTAATATTTAGAAGTTTTTATTGTAATAATTCTACTAGAAATCTTTTTAACAATGGTGTCCGAAAATTTCTTTTGAGATTCTGTCATATCATTAATATTGTGTAAATAAAAGGGAATCCTACAAGGTGTGCTCTATATTAGATCTTTATTCACTGATGGACATATTCCGACACAGTCTGGTTAAAACGCTTTAGGACTGAGCTCATAAAAAACAATCAGTGTGTAAAATAATGCTTTACCAATTATTCTACATGCAACCGTTGCGAAGTTATACATTGGTTAGCCTAATCCGCAAGCCCTTCCATAGTGTGTTGGAAGTCCCCTGCTAGAATGCCTCTTAGCTCCCTTGTAATGTTTTGTCGGATCGTCTTGCTATCGTCAAATTGATGGCCTCTCAGCTTTAATTCCCGTTTCGGAAACAAAATGCAATCTGATAGAGATAAGTCTGGCGAGTAGGGGTGATAGAGTAAAGCAATTACATTTTTTTTTGTCAAAAACGCACGAATAACAGTTGCATTGTGGGACGACGCGCTATTTGCTACAAGAAGTAATTTTTGTTTGCATGAAAATTCTGACGTAAACGTGCCATGCGTTGCAATAGCCGATCCAATACACCTACGGAAAACACCACATCGACTATCCTTCTTTCAGGAACGAATTCCTAGTAAATCAGTCTTCTGCAGTCAAAAACAATTAACATTGTCTTCACCCTAGATTTTTGAAAACACATTTATGTCTGGATCGCATGTCAAAAGGATCTTGACGAACCGCCACTAAATCATCCTTTAGTTTTGCTGTTAATGAATGAGGAAAAAAACGTGCACACAATTTCCTTTTTCCTAAATCCTCACAAATTATTATACTATCAGTTTCTTTATCAATGTTTAAATAGCCTAAGATTCTAAACGTTAATCGATGATCTCGATTTCATGCAGCATGGACAGCTTCGACGTTCGAACCGTTTTGGCTTCTGGCAGAACGTTTTGGCCGTTCTTTCGTTATCTCAGAGTCTACCAAACTACAAAAACACGTTAGAACGGGATAAACACTCTTCTCCGTAAGCTTTCTGCATCATTTATATTTTTCACTCACAGCTTTGACACTTTGTAAACAGAATTTTATCTTACATATCTGTTCTAAATACAGTTCCAGTATAAACATAAACAGCATTCAAACACCAAATTATAATCTTCGTATTAAACAACTCAACTCATCCTAATGCAATTAGCAGACTAAAATCAAAGTGTTTTTACTGCACAGTTTCGTGTATTGCAAATAAATAACTCTATTCAGATAATTAATATTAAATCAGTCTTAAAACTCTTTAGCCAGACCTCGTATTTCAAAGACTTATATTAATCAAGCAGAAATTTCAAGCACGTTACTGATTATACAAAATTTGCCTTTTGTAATATAAGTAGACTGAAAAGTCAGATCTCTGAAATCAAGCTATTCCTTTCTTCACATGATTTTGTATTATGCTCCTAAATGAAGACTTAACAGAAGGCGTAGCACGTTGATTTATACCAAATTCAAGTATTAAATTGTCACCATGTCCCTTAAATGGCTAACGCTCAATAGAAGCATCTGCAGCCACTTCTGAATTTGCAAATTCTCAGACGATGGTTATGATTTTCTGCTTCCAATCCGCCACATTAGTGCATTAGTTCCAGTAATCTTGACATTTTTTTTCAATCCAGTTTTCCGACTCACCTCTAAATACCACATCGATAGAATGGATAGTCGCAGGAACAACCTTAACGGACGTATACTTTGCAACTATGCCAACAGAAAGCGTATTGCAATCCTAGGCCCTGAAAAACCTACCTTCCACCCTAATATAGACTGCCTAATAATAATACTCATAAGAAAAATCTCCCAAAGATCGAAACCTTGAAGTCTGATCGATGACTCTTTTGATCATAATCATATTCCATTTACGTTGTAAAACTTTCCCTCCCGTGTAGCTAAAAATATTACCATTATAACTTGAGAAAAACTCAACGGCGTCTTAGAACCTGATAGCCATGCCAATCCAAGTTTAAAATGTAAGTCTGATATTGACGCAGCAGACAACATCTTCAACAACACCGTACTAAATGCATCAAAAGTGAGTCGGGGTTAAGCTAAAATCCGAAAATTTGACACTGCCAAGAGACGTACTTGACTTATCAAAAATAAGAATCACATTAGGAAACAGTGGCTCCAGACACGACATCCAACTCTAAAAGTATAACTGAATGTCATAGAAAGATTCATCAAAGAAAAGTGCTCTGACAGAGACACTGATAAAATATTGTTAGCTCCCTACCTGCTAAGGGTACCACCTGGGAAATTTAAAAAAATTAAAAAACTTGCCTGAATTCATTGCATCTACTTTCAGAAATTCTGGACTTGTATATCCAAGCCAAATGCTTTGCTGATAGTTTAGAAAATCAGTTCAACTTTTTTTCAAAAATAGAACCACTGAATTTGCCGAAGATATGGATGCACTTATTAAAAGATTTCTAAGGAAGCCTCCACTTCAAAAACAAATAAAGTGCAAAACTATTGTTTTTGTGCAATCTTTTTAAAATTAAAAAATTAAAAATTTACTATCCAGAATGCTGGAAAACGGCAATCATCAATCAAGAAACTTAAGAAAACCCAGTCAGCCACATCAATTACAGATCCATCAGTCTGCTCTCCATTGTCCCAAAACTATTTGAGAAATTTATTTTTAAACAATTTAATACCTTAATTAATGAGCACTAAATCATCATCAGCTCTGTTTAGTTTTCGACCAGATCATCCACTATTAATCACGTTTTCAGGATAGCTGAAACCCTCTGTGAAGGTCTGAACAATAAAAACACTATTGTGGCATATTTTCTGCATTTCGAGAAGGCTTTTGATAAGATTTAGCATGCAGGTCTCATTTGCAAATAATCCGCTTCGAGAAGGCTTTTGATAAGATTTAGCATGCAGGTCTCATCCGCGGATTATTTTCCCAATTATTTATTCATATGATTGCAAATTAACTGAGAATGAGAAACTTTAAAGAAAAATTTGTACTTTTCATTCAAACGTGAAACCTATGGAATCGGGAGTTCCACAGAGATTACTCCTTGGCCAAGTCTTATTTAACATTTTTATCAACGACTGCTGCAAAGAAGAAGTTTATGCATACTATATACTGCTTTATTTGCAAAAACAATTGGAACTAACCATGCATTTACAAGCGTATAAGAAGGCCTTTTAGTATTATTGCTTTGTCATTATTTTTGTGTTACTAAGTTCTTCAAGGGCACTACTTGATTGTTCAAGTTCTCTTAAATAAATTCAGTTTTGGTTTCCCAAAATGTATCGTACAGTGGTTTAAACATAATATCTAAATGCTTTTCCCTGATTTCCCTTTTTTTCGTAGGCACAAAAAATAAGCAACTTATACATTGAAATAATAATAAGAACAATACGACAATATACATTGTTGGAAGCACGTCACAAATTAAAAATTAAAGAATGTAATAATCAAAACACATAAAATGCACAGCGATTTAAATACTTAGGATTTTCATTAGTCAGTTTCTGAAACCCTTGACGTGTTTTAATTTATAACTTGATGCAATGCGAATGCAATAAATATAGAGCTAAAAATTTCAGTGCATATTTAATGAGCCTACACATTCCATTCTAATTTGTTATTTTTACGAGGGAACAAAAAATGCTTTGAAAAAAAGCGCGAGCTAAAAATAGATTGGGAAAATGTGCATTAAAATTATTAAAATCTATATCCAAACTGTCTTTGTAAGGCTAATATTCGTATTCTTATACTTTAAAATTATGCTTAATATAATAAAAGATTAATTGCGATTAAGCATTTGTCAAATACAGTCAAGACTCAACAGTTTTGTTTTATTGTTGTTATTATTGCAAGAATTTCTCCTTTTTAAACATAGATGGCAGAAGATGCTTAGTATTTCCTGTCGCATTTAAAGTTACTCGTCTGTTATAGACAAATTTTAATCATTAAAACTATTTTAAATCCTAGATCAACATAATAGCAAACCTTCCTTTTTGCAAACAATGTAATACTACTTAAGTAAGTAATAATTATTTTTTATATAAGACAATTTCTTCTTAAAATGTAACATTTATCCGATAACATGTCTTTTTTTTGGGCTATAACAGACCTCTGACTATGGTTCATAAAGTTGAATAATTACTTCGAATTACGAAGCTAAAAATGACTAAGAAGGTCTAATACAAGTTCTACAGTTAGTACTGCCACTGATTACATTTGCACTGTAAATTATTAAAGTATATAGTACTGTAAATTATTTAGGGCTTTATCTTGCATCCTAATTTATTTGAGGTTTAATTTAAAAATTACAACAGTTGCTTAAAATATTTTTTAAAAAGTATAAAAATAAACTAGTAAACATTTAACAGAAGCCTAGATATAAAAAATAAAAATAAGTACACATGCCTTTTGCTGCTTTTATGTTTTTCGCAGGTTTTATGCAAACTGAACAACGATATTACGAATTGGTATTAAACTAGTCCTACATGCGGGGAAATAAATTAATAATGCAACTGATTCAAAGCAAGATTACTCAAAAATATGAGTAATAACGTTTCTAATTTGATTTGATTAAAATTTTAACAATGAAACATATTTTTACGGGTGGGACAAATACTTTACATATTCGTTACTAGATGGCAGCACAAGCATAATTGCTGAATAAATTGAAGACCTCTGAGATATGAATATCTTTGTTCAGGAACTTATTTTTATTTCCTATTAATTACAACATCCATTTCTATTACTCCTTTTAACACCATTTATAGTAAAATTTCTTTATGTCAATGGTTAAAAGAATATTTGTAGAAATAAAATTAATTTACGAATGTTAGAGGAAAAACGTAAACAGGATGTTAGGTACATCCGTTTTGAATTTAATAGTTAAAAATACTTTGTTTCTTTGTCTGCCACATGTTTTTCTCTTGCTTAAGTGGTATTTTCTTCCACTTTCAAGCATGCCTTCGTGGCGTAAGTGTTTGCACTCTCGGGTTGTATTCGAGAGGTTCAGATTCGAGTCCCGGAGAGGGCATTGCTCATTTTTCATGTTTCCTGCTTCAAAATAACCGAATAACTCTACATCACCAGTGGTGCCCATACCACCGGTTGAGTATCGCTGCAATAGAGTATAGCGTGCTATATTTCTTCATAGCAAAAATCTATTGTCCTATTCGTGTTCAGATGTAGGAATACATAGATCAAGTGGTGAGTTTATTATCTTCGATTTTTTCGGTACCTCATTTATTCGAGCTGCCCTGGTAGCGAGCACTTCGTTTATGTACAAATCTGAACATAAACAATAAATTTTAGACCACAGTTTAGAAAAAAAATTACCCAACAGAATTATCTTACAATGCTGTTCTGCTGTACATATGGGCATATGCCCTGATAGGCATGATAGTTATCGAGGATAGTTGCCGTTGTTGGAATCCTGAAGAAGATTTAGATATTTGCAAGCGAATCATGTTGGAGCGGAATGGAGGCACACAAAATACTGGCGACTCGAAAGTCTTCTCGAGTGGTTTGGTTGCAGAGGAAGAGAAGTGGGAGACTAGCGGATAGTCTCCGAAGCATTTCTCCATCAACACTGGGACAGATCTGCACAGTTAGTACGGTGGCACAGTACCTGTGCAACCAATAATTAAATCCTCGTATCCCGCTCACTTTTACCTATACTTGTACCTATGACTAACCGTGTTTCAGTGATAAAAAGCGCTGTCATACTGTACCATGGATCACATATCATGTTCAAATGGCTATATCCCTATTTCTCGGACATAAAGATCAGTGCGGCTGTTTTGTTTTCCTCGTTACATATTTCTTGCTGTCATCACACTTTACAAAGTCCAGAATCACTTTTAAGACTGAACCAATATCTCTCTGAGAGTATTTTACTTTTAACCACTCCTGACAACTCAATAAATTTGACAAACTTCCCTGAATATGGTAAACGGTGAGGATATTCTGTTCATTTTCATAAAAAGGGAAACATATCAGTCACCTTGAATTATTACGATCCCTCTAGGTTTACTACTATGCATACAGAGAAACTATTCCGGTGTAACAGACAGCATTCCTCAAGAAACGATACATACACAGACACCCACTGCTTCATAATTTCAATAACATTTTGCCCCAACTGGAGGTATCTATCAAACTGCTCGTTGACGGTCATATGCATTCAAATGATGTCGTGTTCTCACTCTACTCCCACTGAATATTCATAGTGTCGTCATCAAATAACTATAATTACTTTTTTACAAATGTTTGTTCATTTATTGTTTAAATTTTTCATTTAGGATCATAACTGCAGTGTATTGGATGTACTGGGATTGCAGATAGTAGACTTGTTCAAAGGCATCCCATATATATTTCAAGAAATTCAATCAGGTAATTTAATCTCACGTCATGATAAGAAAGTCACTTTTATATTCTTCAAACCGCCTGGCAACTTCCGTAATGCTCTTTAAGATGAGAGAGCTCTAAATACATGAAATAGTTCAAGTTACTCCTTAAATGTCCCTGTATGAACAATATCTTTAAATGGATGGCAGGATCTAGTGAAGATCTCATAAATACGCTTTATACTACAACTAGGAGTCTTCAAGCCTAAATAGCACTTTTTAAAGAAGAAAAATTTCCTGCCTTCATGTAACTTATTTAACTTGGATATTAGTCGAATGAAAATTTGTTCCATCAAATCATGCTACCTGATTTCACAGTCCCATTGCTTAGTTCCTGTGTCTTTGGATGCTTTCCAGTTATTGATGACTATTATGATATGTTGGCAACATTATATTAGAGAATATTTGGCTAGAAAATCCGGTGTAAAGTATGTAATGAATTACATTCTTATAAGAAATTTTTCTCTTTGGTATTAATCTAAGTTTGCATTATTTCATGCAATACATATTTCTTGTTAACGTTTGTAAGGGCGCCAGTGAAAATTCAGTACATCAATTCCTCTTGGCCGACCATTACATGTATAAAAATAGCAAAGTGAAAATGAAAATATGTGCGATGCCTGAATTCATGTAGACAAAGATATTTATATCAGTTAGATCTCCGGATAGAGCTCTATTATTAATGCTCGGGACATTAAGCTTATATTTAGGTAACGTTTACGAAACATTTGAGCCAAGTTGTAGCTACTGAGCTTCTTCCGAGAAATTTTAGGAACTACCAGCCTCTTTTATTTTAAAACTGAGTTAATTCCTTCAAGTATTTATTATTAAGGCTTTCTGATCAGCATGCTTCACCTTTATAAGTGCTGTATATCTGTAAGAAGTTTCGTAATTCTTAATGAACATGCTTATGGAGTAAGATATCAGAGAAGATACGATGCGAATCTCTGTTTGCAGTATTTACTTAATCACATGCTTATCGAATATAAAATTTTGTGGTTTCATATGCTAATGCAATACGTTCTTGTAATAGTATATCAATATTTAATATTTCCTACACTACTTACCTGCTTTGTCATTTAGATATATTTTATTTTATTTAATACTAACTGTATTATTTACCTGCTTTGTCATTTAAGTATAATGTGTGAAAGTAGTTTCGAAAATTAGATTTGGGTACCAGAGTAAATGAAACGTCAAGGCTTTCAATATCTTTCAGAAGCCCTTTTACTTAGTTTTATAATCGATTTTGTCATAAAGAACTTATAAACTTTAGTAATCCTCTTGGTTATCATAAACTGTAACAAAACTTTAGATAGACTCTCAGCGAATTCACGCAAAGTCTAAATAACAACTGAGTCTTGAGAAGGGTGTAAAAGACCTTTTTTTAAAACTAAGAAAGAACAGAAGGTACACCTGGTGCTTAGAAGCTCAGCCAGCACTTAAGCGAGGTAACTTAAAGTAGCAATCAAATGTAAAATTTGAATTCAAGTAAATTAGTAGCCGAAGGTTATTCATGTCAATTTATTCCGAAGTTGGCTCCCAAATCTACCTGGCGTAGATATTCAAATATCGGAAACTATAATGCAAGGTCAGAAACTATAAATCTTATCTGAACTTGCAGCAACGTGTCCTTGAGGGGCAAAAAATGCTCTGTATTCCAATCTAAAAACCTCAGTTTAAATACATGCAAACTAATTTGTATTTTGGCGTGAAAACGGAAGGAAAAAGTGACCGTAAAGGTGTAAATTATAAAATAACTGATTAAAATTAAGATAAACGAACCTAAAAGCTTTCCAAAAAGTTGATTTACTGTTCGTTCATGGACATGTGTCAGTTGAGTGTTTTATAGCAAAGGTTTGTGAAGTTTAAAGAAATGATAACAAACCAATAAATAAAATCTTTCAGAAAGTGTATTTATAGCTGTAAATTTGTTGCATGAACATTATATTCCGTACTTTATGAATTATGAATTAATAGATTTAACCAGTTCCTCACCAATGGTGATAAATGATTGCAATGCCGAATAATAATTTACATTTAGCACCAATGGAAACTCAATAGAAACATGAAAAAACAGGATGGCAAAATAGGACATCTAGCTCAGCTTATAACCTTATTTAGAATTACAGAATACATTTAAAATAATTAAGTACCAATTTTTTTTAATATTTTACTATACTGTTTAGATAACAATTCTGATGCAAAACATTTCCTAATCCTATTAAAGTAAGATGAGTAGGTGTTAGCCTTTACAACAGCTTTTTCGCTTTCCTTCTCAAAGTGCTTGCCAACGTAAACACTTCTGAGTATTGTCTAGACATTTTTCTGCACTTTAGTGGGTGAAGGATACTGAATCACTCTTTTCGTATACGATTAGGGTCCTTTTGCCATAAGAAAGATTTTCGTTTCCCTTTATAAAACTTATCGCCAAGAAATCTGTTGTATTTTAGGGGCTACTTGTTCCAAGTATTCTTGAACATCAACATTTGAAGTGGGAACAAGAGGACTGTTTCTGCTTTTAAGACAATAGCATTGTTGTTAAGCCTATACGCAGTTATTCACTCTGTTTGCAATGCATTATTCTCATTGTGTATGCACAGATATTTACGTTCTATGCAAAGTATTGTTCTCGTTTTGCATGTGTATCTACACCTGTAGAGGGAAATGAGTTTGTGTAATTTTGCAATAAACTTTAAAAAAGAAGATAGAATAATATTAATGTATGTATAATATACCTTGAAATTTCTAGTACTTCTTAGGATAGGAGGTTTTACGCAAACTGATCATATAAACTGATCCCTGTGACACAAAAACCGGAATTAGAGATTTCACTAAGAGTACCAAATTGTTTGCTACTTAAAAGCACTGAACTGAAACTGTTATTCACATAAACTATAAAACATTTTGTGTGCCGATATGGAGCACAAAACATGTTTTTTTATTCATCCACGTTTTCCATCTTGTTCAGATTAAATTCATTCCCACAATAAATTTTAATCCCTTAAATGTTTCTTATAAAAATTACAGTAATTCAGATTTCAATTTTGTCTTGCAGCAAGCATGGCTTTTATTTTAAATACTTGAGCTAGATTTCTGTTCAAGTCAAACACCATTGAAAATATAAAATATTTTTTGATGGATGTCGTATTTTTGGGCAAATACAAAGTAAACTTTGTGACTGAAATTGAAGGTAACTTTTTTTTTCTTTTTCGTATCTATGTTGAACAGCGGCATCTGCACAGGAATGGTTGCTGCCACCGACTAAATTTATTCGTATCTTAGGCTTGAACAACATGTCACAGTATTTCAAAGCAGACTGAGCTGTCTTCAAGCCCCAGTTCAAATTTTTGTGAAAGTAATCTTAAAGGAAATTCAATCACATTGGTTATTTTTGTTCTCAGAAATATTAGTTACTTTCTGAAGAGGCCTTTCGTCTAATGGAAGTATTCACCAAGCGCGTTCATTGTATTTGTAAAATAGGAGTAAAGTGTGGTTTTTAAGAAAGAGACAAGGTAGGCCGGACACAACAATAAAATGATACAATTCCGCTTAAAAAACCATGTATAGTGAGTATAAATTTATGCGAAATGCTGTACACTGTGTCTACAAAAGTCTTTGCCGGCTTTTATTTTGGCAATCGTTGGTCGTAAACAATACTTCCAGTTACAGAAATGTTATAAATGAAGCAAAGTTTCATGTTTTGTCATTTTTAAAGGAAACAGTTTTTCCAAAATGACCAGTTCCTCCAGTCCCTGTATTTATGTCAGGAAAATACTGTAATTTTTTATAAAAAATAAACAGGAAAAGGTTGACTTCCGTGCGACAAAACTAATTTCAGAATTTGTGATTTTTATTGTCATGTAAAACTTGTATTACGAATCGCTTAATGAATATATTAGTATAATTCAAAATTGATTTTCTTCCCATAAACGCCATTCAGTGCTATGTTTTGGGACTTACTAATGTTTTTAATTTATAATTTTTGTTGCATTTCATACGACGAAAAGATTTTCCTATACAATCCTACACTAATTCACAAGTTTTCAAAGTGTAAAACTATATTATTAAAATTCCTACGAAGTTTCATTACTTTAGTAACATATTCTGCTACCTTTACAAAAAATTCACTAAAGTACAAATAGATTTCATTTCAAGTTAATGCAAATAATACTGCGAGTTGATTACATTGGATACTGAAGTCTGCCAGTGTTTTGTAGAACACGAATTGTAAAAGATTTGATGAAAAAGATCTTAATTCTGAAAGAATATATACATATATATTGGTCAATATTTTTCATAATAAACTGCATGAAAATGCTCGCTTATTAATCTCTTAAAATATCAGAAAGCTTTTTCCAAGATCTTATTTTATTTTTAGCTACGTACAAATACAAACATTCCGTTCTTGTAATGCCAGTGTTATGTGTATGGGTTTTGAATATAACCCATACACAAATTAAAGAACGATGTGTTTCAAATTTAGTAACTCAGATATCTCAGTCAAGTTTTGTTGAACGAGAGATAAATCTTTTGTGTTATATTTTTCATAATAAGTTCAATATTGTCCTAAATTTAAGTTTAGGGACTGGAGAAGTATACTAATATAAGTATAGGTAGTAAACGTAATATAAGTACAGGAAATTTTATGATAATATGGTAGAAAAAATGAGAACTGACGTTACAAAAATGGACTTACGCAAAAGTATTGCACATTTGGAGAAAGAATGAAGGATATGAAGCCTTAACAGAATACGTTTTATTTATATTAACTCCATTAAACAATGGGCAAATTAAATTCGTTGTTAAAACTGTGAATAAATAGATAGAGATAAATTTTCCTATTTAAAAAACAAATTTTTTACCATAAATGAATTTAAGGGGAAAAGATAAAAGTCAGTTATTTTTAAACGCAAATTAGACAATTTCATAATCTCAAAGATAGTTTTACGAAACATACAAAATACATTAAAAAAGTGGTTGCGGTAACAAGTGGGGAAATAAGATATCTGAAAATTATGGAGATTACGTAGAAAAATCGCTTTCATTCCACAAAACTTTGAGTTGCATTTCTCGGCGTTTTATCTACTTCAGTGCCGTCTGGATATCTCTCTGGGAATTGACTATCTTTTTATAGAGAAGTCTCAGTTCGGTGTCGTCATGGCAAGAATGTATAGTAAAAAATAGGAATCATATGTAGTGGCTGACAACTGTTGACCTCATTATATCAGAAATTCGCTGTGGTACCTAGAATAGAAAAAAGGCAGTAAAATAAATTTAAAACATCTAAATATCTGAAAGCTTTCATATTTTATAATACGCCCAAGGGAGTGACGTTTTCATTTACACACATATATATATACAGAATTATGGCTAATGTCCTTTTGGACTGAAATATTTAAAAACAGCATATCTTTAGATTTTCCGATAAACAGTCTCACGCGGTGGATGCAAATATGTTTTCTCCCGTACAGTGTTGACATTGCTCGCTTTGAAATCGTTGAGTTTATTAATAAGAAATTCGTTAAAGTTTTACAAAATTTGAAATAGACAGTAAAATGAATTCAAATTCCAAGTTCGGGCTTCCACGTTCCCATATTCGGGTGGAAGACTATGTTATTCAAGATTTGATGGCCGTCGTTTGATACCGTCGTTTTTTCATAATGCGAGAAACATACGTACATACATATATTCATGCAGATTCTTCATTAAATTACTTTAAATATAATACAGGGTGATAATATTTGGTGGCAGCAATTTGAAAAGTAAAACGAAAAATGCGGATAATTAAGATAAGTTGCATTTCTATATTTGAAGTGTCTTATTGAAATAAGAATGAATACATATTAATTCTTAAATAATGTTTTGTTACATTTATATGTTTGACTATTTTCAATAAAAAATGAATAAACATTAATTTTTAAATCATTTCTTGTTACATTTCCATATTTGAAATGTGTTGTTAATATTACAAATGAACAGACACTAATTTTTAAGTAATATTTCAATTTTCAGTATTTTCCTATTTCCTTTAAAATTGGTGGATGACAAAATAAAAAAATTAATATATTTGACTTCAATAGCATGGTAATTATGAAAAACCTAAAAGAGATATTCAAAGTAACAAAGAATGTTAAAATGTAAAGCAGTATAATTTAAAATATCATGGATAAATTTCACATCAAAAAGAGTCAGACAACGCAATAAGAATTAATGTTGGGAAGAATCACATTATATTATATTTCAACATCATTTAAAAAATGAAATTCATAACGCTTATGTTTATTATATGTAAGAATCAAGTGCAAATGTGTTCGGGTATGACATATAAAAACGTTCAGGTTGAAACAGCGTTTTCATGGTGACTCACTTGAAGAGCTGCACGTGTCTAAATTACCGATCAAAATAACGTAGGACTGTTGATGATGGCTAAAAGAGCGATCTTTCACAGCTCAAACAAGCGTTACCATGGTGACAAGATGAAGTGTGACTTTCCAGCTGTTGAAAACACAGACGCGAATAGTTCTTCCGTGTCTGGCATTCCTTGTTTTCAGGCGTGTTAAAGATGCGCATTCCTTATAAAGAGAGGCAAGTTCCATTCATGGGATACTATGACAAATAATATTTGAAGAAAATTTGCTTATTTATTATTGCTTATGATATACTCTGCTCATATTTTTACAAAAGTTTAATAGATGTACGGAAAGAAAACTTAAATAACAATTAGGATATGTAAAGAGCTCTTGAAATTTAATCTCCGGACAGCAAAACGTTGGCATATTAATATTGTACAGAAACACAGTAAAATTAATATTGAGTGAGTTGTAATATCTAAATTAACTAGGACTACGTTTGGTCAGGCTGCAGTTTTATTTAGTACTGATAACACAAATATTTAAAAACTCCAAACCGTTCTTCCCGTACTGATTGAATATGAATGAGTATTTTGTAAAGCCAAATATAAAAATCACTTTTTATGATTCAACGCTAAAATCAAGCAATGAAATAACTTTTGTTGGCCTAATTCCATACGCCATTTCTGTTTGAACTAAAATAAAGCCATTGATCCTCTGACTGCGAATGTGAACAAAATATGTATGTAATAAATATGGTAAATTTAGCATTTGGGATTTTTTTGACAAAAGATTTTCAAGCCAAAGGCTAGGACACATATATCCCAGCCGTAGTTAATGGTGGGATACATATGTCCCACACATAGTGATCTACTTACTATAGGCACAGCTATTATTCTGGAAAACTTTATCACATGAAATAGATTTTACATCGTATGGTACAGGTTAAAGCATTCTTTGCATTAAACACCATTACAAATTGGGCAACTCATATTTGTTCTTTTCTTTATATTCATTTGTGTACAACGAACACAGCGGCGTTCTTGATTTTCCAATTATTGGAATATGATCCCCAACATTCAGGAGATCCTAAGTACTTTTTAACCCAGCAGTAATTTTTAAACTTTTAGTGGGACATATACACTGCTCAACATTGAAAATGCAACACCAAGAAGGAGTGGTCACAAGAGTGCGGGGGGTGTCCTGCGAGATGGCACTCCCTCCCCTTTCAACCATTTGCCACGGTTCATCTTTCGAACGAGGGAGGAATACAGCCTGCAAACGGAGTCCAATCACATCCCACACATGTTCGATTGGTGACAGGTCAGGAGAGTATGGTGGCCAGGGAAGCATCTGTGTACCTTGCACAGCATGTTGGCAGATGCTAGCCCTGTGTGGTCGGGCGTTTCCTGCTAAAAATTGCATTAGGCAGCCCATGAAGGTAGAGGATTGCCACCGGCCGTAGTACATTATCCAAGTATCGTTGGATCGTCCTAGTGCCCTGAATACGAACTAGAGGTGACCTGGAATCGTATTCAATAGCGCCCCAAACCATTATGCCATGTTGTCGCTCGGTGGGGCGTTCCACAGTTACTGTCGGATTAGATCTGTCTCCACGTCGACACCACACTCGTATGAGGCGACTGTCACTGGATAAACAGAAGCGTGACTCATCTGAGAACACGACGATTCGCCATTCTGTCATCCACATCACTCCAGTCCGGCACCATTCTAAACGTTGGCTTCTATGCTGTGGGGTCAATGGCAGTCTTCTTAACGGACGCCGTGAGGGCAGGCCACGTTCAACCAATCGACGGGAAATGGTTCTGGTCGACACGGGAACATCCAGGGTATCTTGCACATGCTACAGAATCGCGGTACAAGTGACTTGCGGGACCGCCATAGCTTGTCGGCGGATGCGTTGATCCACGCGTGCTGACGTCACTCTGGCTGCACTTGCACCCATCCTTCTTCCCACATTTCCTTGTTCCAACCATGTTCGCCACAGCCGATGCACCGTGCTCGCATCCATGTGGGTATCAGCTGCGATTTGACGTAAGGACCAACCCCTCCTTCTTAGTCCGATCACCATACCCTCGTAAAATCATCTATCTGCTGGAAGTGCCTTCGTTGACGACGGCCTGGCATTCTCTCCTATTACACGTATTTTCCGGGACAAAAACCAACTTTTTTCGATAATTCGTCTGGCAGAAATAACAGCACGAATATTGCCCATTCTGCAGGTTCCTTGCCTTATAGCTTACTTCACGTGCGTCGGAAAGCTGCGCATTTCACATCATTTGCATAACTCGGCGTACTTAAAATTAGCATAAATTGCTGACCACTCCTTCTTGGTGTGGCATTTTCAATGTCGAGTAGTGTATTTTCCGTTAATAGTCAAAGGGTTAAATAAACGTTTCTTAACTTAAGACTTCAAACTAAAATATCATGAAAGCAAAATAATTTCATTATTTGCGTAAAACAAAACGCATAACTTATTCAGCTGGGACTAATTATACCTGGATAAAGCTACGTTATGCAAAAGATGTAAAATAATAAAACTAATAATGCTATATGTAGGGGAATATGTAGGTACTGATATTTATAGGGAAATGTTAACAAACCTATTCATATATCTCGTTCTCAGAGAATGTGATACTTTTTAATTAAAAGTAAATAGGTACACTTAAATAAAATGTCTTTTACAGAGGGAACCTCATATCACCAAATCAAGGGATATTTGATCTTTTCAATGAGGAATCTTCTGATACGCCTTCGAAATCTAAAATGTTTAATTTTCGGATTTTATTAGACATTTATTAAAATTTAATAAATATTATTTAAAACAAGCAATAATAACCGTAATTTTTATTTATTAGTTATGACTTGAAGTTTGACCTGAAAACGTAAATGTGGCTTAAAATTAAGCTCATCAAATCTGCATAAAAATTACGAAAAACTACTTTAACAATAAATTTTAAAAACTAACACAATAAAAAAGAAGTTATAATAGAAAAACTTTAAATAGAATTCAGCGAAACGCCCCCAAAAACGAAAGAAATGGAATTTGTTCACCTGCAGTATTTGTCACGCCTATTGTGATTACAGTTGCGAATAAAAATAGATGCTGCGTTTAACTGACAAATACTTCTTCCAGCTGTTTCCAAGCGTAACTTTCTGTAACAAATTTTGCTTAGAATTCTAAAGTAAATTCGTATTTTAAGTATAGAGCTAAAAGAGATTTTCATATATGTCCTCAGAATATTAATAATAAATATAAACTAAAATATTACCCAATATTATCTTCATTTCCTCTTCATAACATTTTTATTGAAAGATTGGCCTACCTTTTCACATTAAAAATAAAACACACATTAAATATTTTATTTAATATTTAAAATTTTAATTTAAATACTTAATTTATTTAATATTATTTTATTTAATATTTTATTTAATATTAATATTTAATGCTTTATTTAATATTTAAAAGATATCTATATAAATAAATTGTGCTTTAAATGGGTTCTATGGAAATCCTGAAAAAAGAAACATAAATATATTTTTTCATTATTAATACTACTACAATTAATTTTATGAGAAATGTTTCGTCACATTTAGTTTTAATTTTCATAACAAAATTCACAAACATCTAGAAATGATAATAAGATATCAGGGTTATCGGAAAAAATATCTAGTAATATAGTATACCAAGATGTATGTGCATAGAAATGTATTCAGCTGATTCTGCAACTGAAGTTTTTAGCAGGTTATTTTATTCTTTATATAATGCATTTTCTTTCACAACTCTACATTCTACTTCCCAAATATTTCATTAGTTTTATTTGCAGGGAAAAGCTGTATTGTTTCCTCTTCTTCATATCATACTTTGTGATTTTGCCTGCATGAAATGAAAAAAAAAATGAGAGAATGCTGCAGAAGCCTGTCAGAAGACGTTTTCTGTGTATACAGGTGTTATCAGTAAATGTCAATTCCAAGAGTGGTTTAAAAAATTCCTAAATGGAAATTTAATATTAAGGATAATATTGAGGATAAGATTAACTTACTTTCAAAAGCTCTGTGTTGTACATTTATAGTGTACTGGAAATTTGATATGTTAAAATTTTAAAAAAATATTTTGTTTTAGAAATGTGAATTTTCCCATTCAAACTGTAGGAGGAAGAACTAAGAAAATAATAACAAGAAAAAGCAGGTAAAAATATAAAAATCAAGAGACTGGACAATGAACAAAGAATAACTCGTCAGAAAATTTTACACCACATCATATAGCAAGTGATAGTTAGAAAAAAAATGATTTTACTATTTAAATAAGATAAGTTTTAAGAGTGATGGTATTTTTGTTCGCACATTTTAACAAAAAATTCTTAGGAATTAAATAGAAGAATTTTTTAAGGACCATATGCATATTTGAGATACGTTTTTATTTTGATTTAATTCTTTTAATTTTATCTTTACCTCAAAAAGAAAACGGACATTATTCTACTTTTATAGTTGTTCTTTATCAAGGACATATTTTTTTACAAATTTATTTTATCGTAATTCTTTCAGAATTTGTCTTCAATAGGAAATACTTTTCAATTCCTTATGATTTATTTTTTACTTTGGATATAGTCTATCCATGCCTTTAATTTTATAATCAGTTTATAAAACAAGATATAGCTAAATACTGTTCTTAAGAAATTGATACAAAAATATTACCCGTGGATCATCTGATTCATTTATGTCAATTTCTTTTGCAGTTGTTATTATTTTATTTGTTACTATGATTTTTAACTTCATTTGCGTATTCTAATGGGTATTGTTCCTTATAATCTTTATTTTTTGTTATGTGCTATCTTATTCAATCACGTTTACTAATTTCCTTCATTATTTTATATTTTCTAAAATTTTGTTTAGGGGAGTGAAAGATAATTTTGTTGCTGAAGTAGTACATAGCTTCATGCCATGGAGTTTTCTCTTATTTACCACTTAAGAATTTAATTTTGTTGTCTGTTAATTCTTGGCAGCTTAACATTTAACCAGTTTTATTTGTCAAGAGAAACTATTGACTACCTGCTTAAAGTGGTGTTAATTATCTTATAGTTTACCTCTTTTAAAATGCCCTTTTTTAACCCCTTTAGTGTTGATATAAATTATTGTATATTTAAACCCACCAAGAGAGTATGTGGTTTGGATGCACTCAACTGATCAATGTATTTTAATATTTAACAATGTTTCAAAAGGGTTTTATCCGAAACATTGTATAC
The DNA here is from genome assembly GCA_000611955.2 of Stegodyphus mimosarum. Classification (NCBI taxonomy): domain Eukaryota; kingdom Metazoa; phylum Arthropoda; class Arachnida; order Araneae; family Eresidae; genus Stegodyphus; species Stegodyphus mimosarum. The sequence goes on from KK115334.1 coordinate 391,019, forward strand.
AGGGTGTTCGGGATAAATTTGACATATTTATAATTGATTATATTTTTCCGTAGGTTGGAGGTATTGAAACACACTACTCGTCATTTAAAAGTTTAGACCCTTCTTCATTCATATACAAGATGTCAGAAAGGATGGATGACTGGAACCCACCTGAATCATGGAAGAGAATAACTTGCATCATGATGATTCTTGCCAGGCATCAAAATAAGGATATTGTCACTGCTGCCCAATGCTCCCTGAACACAGTAAAAACAATCAGGCATGAACTAGAGACTTGCAATGGTGACTACGAGGATGTAGCAAGAAGAAAAATCCCTAGCAGACGATCTGATTGCGTTCGTACAGCAGAATTCCTCACAAATCTGCAGGAACGGGTGTTGAAGAACCCTGGCATTGGAATTCGGGCTTTGTCACGTGAAATGAATGTTGCAGCCTCTACTATGAAGCTTGCACTCAATGAAGACCTTCGCTACTACTCATACAAGCGCCACAAAAGCCAGCTACTCACAGAAAAGGCAAAAATGGTTGTCTGAAAATTTCTACGACTTCACCAATCCAAATGTTTGGCCTCCAAACTCCCCAGACCTTAACCCCATCGATTATTTTGTATGGGGCGATTATTTTGTATGAAAAAGACGCCAATCGCACTTCCAGTAATACAAAAGCCCAGTTAATGGATAAAATTAAAACAGTTTTTTTGAGGCCCTTCGCAGGGAGATTGTAGCATCAGCTTGTTCGAGGTTTCGAAGCAGGATTGAAGCTGTGATCGATGCTAATGGTGGTTATTTTGAGTGAATCTTGTTGATAGTATTGTAAGTTACTCTGCCTGTAATTTTTTTTGTCAATTCATTAAATTTAATAAATACAAAGCGGATTTTCTTTTTCCTTACTAAACTGTCAAATTTATCCCGAACACTCTGTAAAGTGAAGTTTTTGATTAATTTCAAGAGTTGATTTATTTTATTAATTTTACTGCTCATTGCTGCTCTAAATTTGAGTTATGCTATAAAATTAAATAAAAATAATAATAATTAGCCCACCTCTAATAATCTTTATTTAATGTTATTTAATTTTGTTTAATTTTCATTTAATCTTATCGCGAAGTCTCAAAATGTACACAGGTTATCATAAATTAAGGAAAAATCACAAAAATCACTATTACTGAAAACGCTACATGTAGAATTTTATAAAACTTACCCGCAATATACCACACATAGCAAGATATCAAATAACATAAAAAGAAATTACCAGACAATTATGGTAGTATAGAAATTAGCACATTTATAAAATGAAGAAATCGAAGGTGTCAGTTTGCTATAGGAAAAGTACATTCAATATGGAATATGATCGCCTCTAGAAGCAAGACAGCACATACAGCGATATGTGATGCTTTCAGTTATGCGGTCTATCAGTTCCATACGAAGCGAGAGCCATTGTTCTTGCAAAGCAGTTGCAAGCGCGGCAAGGAACTGATGGGGCGGATTGAGAGCAACTAGATGTCTCGCTAAAGCATCCCAAACTTGCTCGATAGAATTCAAGTCCGGGGATGGAGTTGGCCACTCCATGCGCATAATTGTTTCCTGTTGAAGATAATCATCTACGATGCGAGCTCTGTGTGGTCTTGCGTTGTCGTCCTGTAACAGGAAAGCATCACCTATTGCCCCAGCATATGGACGCACATAAGCATCAAGGATGTCATCTCTATAAATCTGAGCATTGACGGTTCCCCTTGTAAAGACTTGGTGGTCTGTGCCTCCACCCAAAGAGATGCCACCCCAAACACAAACACTACCTGTTCCGTATGCATCTCTTTCACGGATATCTGACGGATGATAACGGATTCCAGGTTCTCTCCATATCAAATAATACCTACTATCGCTTTCTAAACTAAACCTGGACTCATCCGTAAAGAGAACAGTCCTCCATTAATCAGGCGTCCAGTGGACATAACGGTCCCTTCTATGGCGTGACGTCAGCGGCACGCAAACGGTTGGTTGCCTCGCATACAGACTACTGAAGCCTTCTAAGCACAGTTGTCGTTGACACCAAGCTTCCGGTGGCTGCAGCAAAGGATGATCTAAGAAGAATTATTAGTAGCGGTTCTATTCCTGCGGGCACATAATGTCAAATATCGGTCATCGGCGTTCGTCGTAGCAGTTGGCCGTCCTTCAGTTTGAAATTGCCTCCAAAGTCTATGAACCACAGAAGGATTCATATTTAGCCATCGGGCCACATCTGTTTGAGTTTGTCCTGCCTCTAGTCTCCCAATGGCTCCCAATGGCGTAGTTCTGCAGACAAATGATGCCAGGAGGTCATTGTTGCGAATTGGCTATCTGAGATTTCTGATGTCACTATCACAGCGAAATATGTGGGCTTGCTCTCTAACATGGACTTTTATGCTCCTCGCAGATGACGTATTCCGAGGTCAGGGCCACTAGTTTTCATACTGCAGTTTTACTCAGCCACTCTTACTTGGCAACATATTCAAATTTTACACGGTTTGGCTTATTTTTGAGGGAGTTATCGCTATTTTTGTGATTTTTCCTTAATTTATGATAACTAGTGTATATACAACTTTAGAATTTGATTTATTCTCTACTTTTTAATTCTCTCGTTCTCCCTATGCAATTCTTACCACAACTGATTCTTTTAGAGAACAAACATTGTTCAAGAACAAACATTGCAGAAAGGAAATCATAAATACAATGAACTTACTGTTCACAAGAAGTACGGAGCTATGCAAAATAGCATAAAACACAGCAACGCATGGTGGGTTCCTTGAGGTCCTGTGAAGGATAGTTATACGGATAATTAGTGCCGTTGGGCAATACGCACTTTGCCCTGTGGTTAAACAACTGGTGTCCACCGCACTTTACCACATCCATATCCATACCATAGCGAGTTTCAGTTCGTTTATTCGATTTCTTATAGAATCGGAAGGCTTACTAGTGCTTATATAATACAATGCGTTTTAATGATAAATTAATAGAAATAGGAGTATTTCCCTTTCTTTTCTTTCTCTCTCTGTTTAAATCGTGGTTTTTACAAGTTCCCTTTAATTAAAGTTCTTTTGATTGAAGTTCGACAGCTTTACACTTTAGTGTTGATTATTTGTCATTGAATCCAATAGCATTCTGTGAGAAATTTCCGTAGCGAATAGAGGAACTTTATTTGATAATTTTGTTATTTTCTGAGAACTGTACATTTTAATAGATACTTTTACTTTGTTTTATTTCTAATGAGCTGTTTTCTTTCATTAAAAATTGATTACGTTTCTGCCTGGCGGATCAGCAAAATCCGTCCAGCTAGTTTTGTGAGTAGGTAGTCGAATTCAATGAAGAGTAATACTACTCTAAATGTTCCATCTCAAGTGGATATGGTAAAATAAGATTGAAATATTCTGCAATTAATTTCCTAACCATGATAAAAAATTCTTTAAACTTGAAACACCACAAAAAATCATGAGAATTGAGATTAAGGCAAAAAAAAAAAAAAAAAACACCAGTACAAAAGAAAACAAATTTTTGGTTAAGCCTATAATGTTTCTGTCATTAGTTAAACAGATTTTATTTTCTTCAGACTGAAAAACGTACAAAAATATTTTGAAAAATGGATGGCTCTTGCAGATGGAATTTGAAGACAACGAATGAGCTATATATATAACCCAAGAAACCTAAAATAAATAAGCAGGCAGATGATAGTGAAGTGATGAAGAAAGAAAACAAATGCATGCGGAAGGGCAAGCCTTGTTAAGAAGATATGAACATGCGCGCAGATGATGGAAAGGTGCAAGGGTAAATACGTTTGTAAAGAAAAATAAAGAATTAATTAATTCTGTCATATTTACGGATAGTTGTAAAACAATCAAGGCACTGCGCAGTAATTAAGCAAAACAGGAATTCGTGTCATGGCGAAAAACATTCTTATGTTCCGAACCTCATTCCTGGAACACATGATATTAGGATATGTCAAATGAGAAACTCACTTACTTCAAATCCAAAATTAAACAAACTTCAACCTGAGATTGATGTTCATGTCATAGGAAAACTCTACACATTTCGAAGCAGACTGGTACAATGTCTTTCTCTTTCAAAAAGAAAACTATTTTGTAAAGTAGGATGGAAACATATTATTAAACAGGCAGATTAAAAGATATAAATACTCCAAAGTTAAGAGACGAATAGGACCGATACAAAGCGTTAAGTCTAACTGTACATATGGATTTTAGTTCAACAGAACCATAAATAGAAAAAGATAGTTGTTAGAAGAAAAGTATGTAATAAAGAATGCAATGTTCATACATATCAGTTCAAACTGTTGTTAAATAAATATGCTGTTTAAAACTGTGTTATTTCAATGCCGATGGTTTCATAAAATTTAACAAACTCATCTAACGTCTCAATGATTTTTTATCACATAGAATGTCTTCATACCAGCTATTATTTTTTTATTCCTTGCCTTGTAGCTGGAACACGTTCCTCATTACAATCTATATGTTTTCCAGAATTTGTATCGATTTTTTAAATGGGTTGAAACCTTCTGTCAATTTTGTAATCGTCATATATTTTTCTGGTGTATCTGAGTTTGTTGTGTCGGTTTGTTTAGAAGCAATTTGCTCACGCGTTTCGGTAAGTTGATCTATTCACTCTTTGCTGTGCGAGTTCAACAGCTTTTTGACGTCATCACCCTTAAACTTCTAATATATCTAACCAACTTGCAAGATTGACAACTTCTTATATTTCATGAGTGCTTTGATCAGTTTTTGGTGTTTCTTTCGTTTATCCTCTGAAAGAGATATTCTTCCAAACATCATTTAAGATTTCTTGAGAAATTGCATTCCAAGATTCTAAAACGAAAGAAGGAACCTCGTAGCTCCGAATTTGCATTAGTTGGAGCAGTGAAAGTTAAGGTATTGCTATAAATGAATAGTTACAAGGAAAGAAGCAGTTATAGAGTCATCTGTCAAGTAGTATAGTAGTAACCAAATTTTATGAAATAAGACTTTTAGAAAATTCGGAAAAGAAAACAGGATTCAAATTAAAGTTGTTAAATTAAGGATTTTGATGAATGTCAAAGGATTCAGAGTCAAAAGTAACAGCTGAAGAAAACAGTCTTTTTGATAATTTTCTGGAGCATTTAAAGTGTTGTAAAAGGGATTAGATATGGGTAATTTATTTGTTTCTTCTTTTCTGACATAAGATTAGTTTTTTTTAATGCGAAGTTTTATCTCTGTCTTCTCTCAACCGATATATATTTAACCAAGCTGTAATACTGTTGTAAAATGTCTGTATAATAAATTTTAAAGAAGCCAGATTTTATTCATAAAAGAGAATACAACTAGCAGGGAAACGTTTATAAAGAAGAAATATTAAAATTTTCAGCAGTAAGCGAAGCACAAAGCCCATGCCACCAGAGACAGTTTTCAAATAATTAAGTTCCCGATTAACTGAACAGAATTTAAGATTGCAAAAAATATAAGAATAGTATTAATTGTTTTTCTTTACACCCCCCACCCGACACACAAACACACAAAATGGATTTGCATGTTTGTTGACACATGTTTCAACTTAAAAAACGTAAATAAAATTGTTATCTCTAGTCAGATGCAAATCTACTCTACAAAAATTACTTTATAATTTGAAAATGAACGTATTTCCACCTCATATAATTTTTTTCTTACAAACTATAAAGTGAAATTTTGAGAAACAGCAAAAATCGTTTAATATTGGCAATGACATGCTAAATAAAATACCAGGAAAGGGAATGAGAATAATGACCCTGTCACAGACTCGATTAACCGCAAACTAAATGCAAACGAAATCTGAATCATCTTCTCATCCAAAAGGCCTAAGAGTTAGTACAATGCCCCTCGCTATAAATATATGGCGACGCTAACTTTTCATCAGGTGGATATGATTGAACAGGTCTCGTGTTTCTTTCTTTTAAGCGGGGAAAAACTAAGAAAAAATTGCATTTCCCGAATGCATTCTTACGGTTTCAGTGTTTAGCACACAAAATTAACACTAAAAGATCAATGGTTCGAATCATAGCTAAAAAGTTATTTTTCAAGTTTCCTGCTTTAGCCTAGTATTTCCTACGAAACTTAAATAAGTATATCTTTAAGGTTTGTAGTGAGGTTGTTTTTAGCTTTTTAACCGCGTTTGAAAATAATCATTGTATTGATCATTTATTTATTTCGAATCAAGTGCGTATTTTTCTAACGTTCATGCATTTAATACATAAACTGTCATTTCTCGGAAATATTTCAAGTTGTTTCATTGATGTTATAACGAAATGCGTTGTTGTTTACAAAATAAGAGTTGCCTTTAAGCGTTCAAATAAATGGAACAGTCCCATTTCTGTCATTTTAAATTAAAAGACAAGGAAGATTATTCATAGAGAAAAAGATAAACGCATGACTAATGCCAGAGCAAGCTGAAACCAGAACATCTCGCGACAAACCACTATCTGAACAATGGATCTATTCTTAAAAAACATCAAGTAGATTACTTTCCAGTGGAAAAAGTATAAAAAAGCAAATATTTTATTTACTGAAAAGAAAGCGCGTAAATTTTAGGAAAGAGCGAAATCAGAAACCAGCCTGTCAAAACTTCATGATAGCCACGTTGAGATTTTAATAAACTCATAGGCATTTTTAAGTTTTCTAATTCATAAGGCATTTAAAAAATTGGCAGCAATACTTATTTTCAGATATTTAACTCATAAGCTATTTTGAAACTATACAGTAGTAGTCATTTTGAAACTTCTAACTGATAAGCGGGTAAAAGGGTTTTCCGCATAGTTTAAATCTATGGCTATACATACCTCTTCCGGTCACATGGTTTCTTGAGCTAATTTAGATGTTCATAATTTAAATTTTCATTCATTTTAGACCTTTGCAAGACTGGTCTCTTTTTTCTCATTTACATAGGTTTACTACGTTTAGCGGATCGCGGTGTAATTTAGTATTCCTTAGTGTGTACTAATTATATAAAATGAAAAATAATTCTTGATACATTCAGATACTTATTTAAAAGTTAATGTAATTTCTACATTGGGACAAAACTTTTATTATATTTATAAATGAGGTTTGTATTGATTGCTAGACGCTACTCTTAGTACATCAAAGTGAGAATCAGTTAACAGCTTTCTATGCAAAGACATATAGAGTATAAAACATAACAGCATTTCTGCACATGTATTTTTTTGTTTTCATTTTAATGTTTTAGTCATTACCTTTAAAATTCAATACACTCCGCTCTACATCTCTCTTCTCTATAAAAATAACGTTCAGATTCCTATGTTTTTTAACTCAATGATTTTGTCAAATAGATTTGCGTAATTATATTCTAATGCAGTTGGTTTTGCTAATTGCTTTCTCCGCACTCCAGAGATTTTCTACAAGCAGCAGGCAATTCGAAAGTCTTCTAAAATCTTGAAATCTGTTTTTAAATTCCTTAGATAAAGCAGATAAATAATTCCAAAGTGCTACATACTTTTTCAGCGAAATTTCAATATCATTTTATTATGTCGTGACTGGAAATTATGCAGTGCTATTTTTCATTTTTTCCCAATAAATGATTAGCTTTCCTTAAAAAGTAAATGATGTGTTTATCACAGCCAAAATAGTTTTATTTTTATCCTATAAACACGACTGAGATCTTTAAGGTTTTCAACAATATCACGTAGAAGGACAGACAGATACCAGCAATCTTGAAAATAGTTTACAACAGCGCAATCTTTCGATTGCTTTGTTGTACAAATATAATATTTTCATGGCCCAAATTAAAAAAGATATAAAATTCTCTTTCGTTTAGCCATCGCTCCAAAGTATGTAAACGAAACTTTGCTATAATTAGTATTGATTTCTTCAAAAATGTTGTAAAACCTTTGTGTAGTTCAGCTTTTGTAAACAAAAAAATTCATTACACTTATGAAATTTTTTATCAAAGAATCTACTTTGGGTATGGAAGTTCGTGTTGCCAAGTTTTCTGGACAAATTTCTATCTATACATACAAAGAAGAAAGAGTCTGTTGGTTTGTCCTCTAATAACTCAGTCATTACTATAGCTATCGTCACCAAACTTTCTACAATTCTTTTGTGGCTCCTGAAAAACGTCGGCGGCCACTTCCCCCCCCCCAAAAAAATAGCTAAAATCAGAGATATTAATTACAAACTCGGAAAACGATAATTTTCGCCTTCATTTTACCGAGTGGCAACAGTCTCATAAGCTAGAGATGATGAAAATCTGCTTTATTTCGAAAGTTGTTGCCATGCTCACTTTCAAATCCTAGACTTTGTTAATAAAAAATTCTTAAGTCTTACGACGAAATAAAAATAGCATTGCCAAATATTAAATACATTATCTCTGATTCTAAATATTCGTGGGAAGCCATTTCGACTACTTCCATCTTAGTACGACTTTAGTCAGCCGAAATATCAATTAAAAACTTTGAATGATCTAATTTTCGCACTCATTTTTCCGAGTGGCAACTGTCTCCGGAGTTGAAGATAAAAATGCTTTATTTCGAAAACTGTTGCTACTCCTCGCTTTCAAATCGTAGAATCTCTTAATTAAAAATTTTTAAGTTTTACGAAATCTATATACATACTAATTAAAACCCGCCCGCTTTGCTCGACACACTATCTAATTGAATGTAAACCTAGACTTCTTATATGGACGAAATGGCTAATTTCGAATTGATAATGAATGTAATTTTTTTAAAGTCGGGAAATATAGTGCCAGTCAATGAATCAAAGTCAAAACGCACACACAAAAAAGAGTTTTGACTTAGTGCCGCCTGTGATGGTATAACAAAAATTCATTTTGGACAGGATTTACGTAAAATCTGTTCTCTTTATGCAAAATTTCAAGTCAATCGGATGTATAGTTTCAGAGATCTCGTGATGAGTCAGTGGTATTTCGCTTATATATATATATATAGATAGATAAAGGAAAACGTGTGTTTCTTTGCATGCGTTATTGATTTCTGATCAATTATGGTAAATTGCCCCATTATTCGACTAAAATTGAATATAGGTAAAATATTGAATCGAACTTGAACTTTTACGACCATTTGATTAGAAAGACGAAAATCATTAAAAAGTGCGTGGCATTGTTGCTGATATAATGAGAGAGAATTTGTTTATTTTCCTATCGAAATTTTTCTTGTGGATTCCATATCTCATCAGACTGAAAAATGTATGACTATGATTCATATTTTTATCGTTATTAAAGGAGATTTACAGTGGTATCTTTCTCTCTGTTGTTAGATGTATTACTCTTAATCTAATTTAACTGTCATCGGGTACTTCCGCTAGTATAGAATAAAGGACTACAATGTTTATCGTCTTTCAGTACTGTAAAATGTGACAATCTTTTGTGTTAACGTGACTTATCACTATGTCTAAAATTAAAGTAGAGAAATTTGAAATGAGTGTAAAAGATCCTTTTATATTACATTCAATAAGATGAACAGAAGACACTCATGGTGCTTACAAATCCGCCAGCACTTATTGCGAGAACTTAAATGTAAAGTAAAGATAAATTTAAATATATAATAGCCAAAGACTACACAAATGCAATTTAATCCCGATGTTTGCTCGAACAACACCGGCATTAATTTAAACTATTGACAAGAGGCAACGCCGAAGACAGGAACTCTTATCTAGAATAGCAAAAACTAGTAACGTGGTCTTTAATGGCATAACACGCTCGGACTTAACAATCTGAAACCTTCGCATAAATACACGCGAGCCAATTTGCATTCTGCTGGGAAAACGGAAAGAGAGAAGTGACTATAATGATTCCAAACATAAAGTAACTCTCATATAAATTAAATAAACCTCATAAAATCTATGAAATTGCATTTTTGCATGTGCTGATAAGGAATTAAATGCATTTTCAAATTTGATAACTGGAGGAAGGTAATCGCCTATGGAGGACGCTATTTTTTACATAAATATAATTAATCGCAATAAATTTGCCAAAAGCGAATAATATTTGTTAGATTCTTCACAGGAAATATTTCGAAAACAACTTCACGAATTAAGTTAAAAGACTGCAAAAGAATAATAGCAACTTTATTTGACGATGTGCGACGTGCGATGACGACTGCGATGCAAAACGTACGTTGCTGTTCGAAATGATCATACTCCTTAGTGATGACCAGATCTTCTTTTCACTGGCTCTCTAATAATAGAATCTGTATAACGATAATTAGAGAAGTGGTATCTCTGCCGATAAAGCCTTTTTTCACCGATTATAGTATTATTATATTGTTGTTTTCTTCGATGTACCATCTTCCGAAGCAGCTTTTGAAAAATTTTAAAAAGATTTAAGCACATAAATACGAAGCTGCAGATGAAAACTTGAAGCACCTTAAAGTTTGCACCCTAATATAGAAAAAAGCGAACTTTGAATAAATTAACTCTTATGGACGCCAGAAAATTAAATTTTAAAATCATCAAATTTTTCGTATATTTCTTTTTTCCTGAAATATTAAATGATCCTTATCACTATGCAGTATTTCTAGCTTATGTATATCTAATTATCATAGTTCACAGTTAATAACCGATAACTACGAGGGTAAGTTGAAAAATAAGTTTCCCCTGTCGACTGTGGTCAGAGTTGTGTATGAAAGTCAAAAAATAGAATGAGACATTAAAGATATGACATAACTTTATTTTTCCACATAGGTACCAAGTACATTGTGACATTTGTCATATCGCTTGATAAGCTTCAAAAAGCCCTCCAGGGAAAAATCAGGGCTATGAACGGCTTTCACTTCAGTATTGCTTCCAAAGTATTGCTTCCAGTATTGACACCCATGCGTTGTTCCTTGTGTGTCGAGGTCAATTGTCGGGGCACCCATCGTGCTGACAATTTTCTGTATCGAAGAATGTCGTGGATGATGTTTTGAGCTCGCTCATGTGATATTCCAAGTTCTTCCGCTACTTCATCGATGGTGATACGCCGGTTCGCTCTAATTATGTCATCCACCTTCCTGACATTTGATTCTGTAGTGGCCGTGCGCGTCCGTCCAGCTCTCGGTATGTCCTACCCTTGCTGACGTCCATCACTGAATGTGCGACACCATCTTCTCACCATTTGCTTCGACATCACACCTGGCCCATAGACTTCCACGAGGCGGTTATGAATTTCTGTTCCTGATACTCCACGTGCCCATTCATAGCGGATAACCGCTCTCACTTCCTCCTTCGACCACGAATTCAAAACGCTCCTTCTCTCCATACCTACCGTGGTTCAAATGAGAGGCTGGTCTCCGCTTTGCGCAGGCACTGCAACAGCGTCATCTGCTTGATTTGCAGCGACCTCTACCCAATGGTCTATCGGTGACTTGCGCGTTTTCCTGCTGTGTCGCCTTTCGCCCATAGCCGTTCAACGCTTCTTCCATATGCAAAGCCCTGAATTTTTCTTGGAGGACTTTTTGAAGCTTATTAAGCAATGTCACAAATGTCTCAACGTACTCGTACGAGAATAATAAAATAAAGGTATGTCATATCTTTAATGTCTCATTCTATTTTTTTACTTTCATACACAACTCTGACCACAGTCGACAGGGAAAACTTATTTTTCAACTTACCCTCGTATGTTCCTATGTTTCTAGTCTGTTCTACAAATTTTTTTCCGTTAAAATGCCTTTATTTTCCAAATAATACAATTTTTATAAAAGTATACGCATAGGAGTTTTTTAATATCAAAATTTTAGTTGTATTTAAATGCATTCGAGCGCTATGATTCTCAGAACCGCTACTGCAAGCAAAGCTATTATTATCGTCATGGGATAGACTATCAAATTTAGATATATTATTCTATATGCCTCTTTGAATAGGTATAAGCACATTCTAAGAAAGCAGAATTTACATATGTAACCCTAAAGTACTTTTCCTTAATGAAATACTTAATATCTGTCCCAAATGAACATATTTATAAGAAATTAAGCTACTTCACTGGAAATGTTCTTAGCTTATTTTAAAAATTTTAATTAAAAAATCCGTATAAAAAGCATTTTTAAGTAATTTGAGAAAATGCTAACCGGCATTTAGGTAATTTGAGAACGATATTAATCAATATATGTTGAAAGTTTTACGCCAGTTTTGATATAAATAACTGGCAGCAACATTCTTATTCCTGGAAAAAAAGGAGAACACCAATTTACACTTGATTGGAAAATTAAAGATAGAAGTTTTTCAGGTATCATTTTAATTAAAGGAGATACTTCAGTTTCACGAAAGTGGTGTGTCAAAACACCATTAAAACAAAGTGCACACGAATGTTATTTCATTGCATAATTTAACCTCTAAAGTTCAAGGTTAACAAAACCGTAACTAACAAATCATTTGTTTCCGAAAAAATAAAAAACCATAGCTCCACGTTTTTTAAGATTCTAAAATCTAAAGATTTGTTATGCTGAACTGCAGTTTATTCATATGCATACTGTTGACATTTCTCTCTTTTATTATGTCATTTTGCAACAACAAAATCAGGATTATCTTTGAGGGTTACCGTTGTTTTGCCACAAGAAGAAAAATTGATAAACCCACAGTAAGAGAAGCATTTACGATATACTGAGAAAAGCATTTACATTTTTCATTTATGCTATTCATTATAACATTTATTGACATAAGCTTTCACGAAAAATTTAAAAAAAAGATGTTTTTTAATGTTATTAAAATTTCAAATTCTAAAGAAGTATTTTCTTGCTACAGAACGAAATAAAGCAATTCTTGTAATGAAAACTGAGATATTTAAGAATGAACTATTGATTATGTGTAATAAAATATGCTATATGCAAATAAACCAATTGATAAGAAAAGAGTGAACTTCAGTGAGATTATGTGAATTTCCCTGAGGGGGAGGGCAAGAAATATCTCCAGCGATTTGCTTGATGAAACTTCTCACTAATTTTATGTTAGCTAAATGGAAAAGTAAATAAATCATTTTCCTTTTAAAGGATCCTTAAATGAAACGAGGGCAAGATTTTATTTTGCAAGAAAAATATATTCTGTAGCTCTGTAATGAAATTGCAGTTTCAAAGTTAGAACACCAGAATAGCGTTAGGGATATGTTTTAGACACTACATGCTGAGTATCGGGAATAGAACCCGCATAGCAAAGAGAGAAAGAAAATTAAAAATAATAAGAAGAAAAGAAAGAAAAAAAGACCTGCGTGGGAGCACCTTTACAAGCACCCCCGAAACCAATGTGCAAAACTCATTCGGACCCCGGGTTCCCATTTAAAGTGATTCTCGGCGGATATTCTCGGGGTCTTTCGGAGTGACGTCACATATTTTCGTTATTTTAACACAGCTCTGAGTCGGGCTCCCATTTTTCATGCAGGAAAGTATATTTGGAAACCGCCCTGGACCTCTCGTCGGTTCTCAAGGATGCGATGGGCTTGTACTGGAGCAAGAGCTATAAATAACTTGGAAAAGTGAACGAAAATATTGGGCGGGGGATGAGGGAGAAGAAAAGAATCGCGAAAAACTCTTTCTGTAACACTTTCGTCATCAGTTTAGTTGCGGAATTGTCTCGGAAATGAACAAACCCGCAGCCAAGACCTTGCAACAAAATGAAATTTTGCCAAGATATGACTCACTTTCGTGTACAATAATCAATACCACTTTGGCATCGATAAAAAGAAATTTGAAAATAAGCCTTGGTTCTATATCTTAAAATTCTATATCTTAAAATTCTATATCTTATTCTATATCTTAAAATTCAGTAGCTAATAAAACACAATAACCTCGAGATTTTAATTGGAAATTTAACCCCCGTCAAAACAACGCTTGTATTACAGACACACCAGACTTTTGTCCAGAAAAATTCATAATATAGCACGATATTTGTTGATCATTCAATGAAAATTCAAAAGAAAACGTATGCGCGCAAAATGAAAGTGATTTCAGCCAAAATGCTTATGAAAAATGAAGAGTTACAGTAATGAAATGTAGTCATGATTCAACAAAGACCTAATAAGAATCGAGCGTTTTGGCATCAAGATTTCATGATTCATCCAAACATTTGGACCCACCATCGGCCGAATGATAAAGTCCCTAAACCCTGGTAGTTCGATTCGGAGTTCGAATCTCAGCGAACACGCTGGCTGCATGGGCGTTTTGTAGTTTCCCCATGAAAACTGGCTAGTATTCAAGTTACAGTGGATCCCTTAGTTTCCCTTAGTTCTTAACGAGGACATCACACCCCTTACGCAGATGGTCATTCGTCAGGACTGAGTGTTCGGTGCATATTCTTGGCAAACATGTTCGTGTAAATCTCAAGTCCTGATCTTGAACAGGGAGCTGAATGCAGCTATGTTCTGTGGTAGAATACTGTGATTAAGGGGTAGAATAACTATACGTAAGAAGAATTTAAAATCCTCTTTTATTAAACCACAATTATATACAGCCACTTCCCAACCCGGGAAGGATACAGAAAATAATGATCGCCACTTGGGTCTAAACTGAACAATCAAATAATTTAAACTAAATATAGAAATTAAGTAGTCGTTGCTCACAGAGCTATGAACGCGAGGTTGGCCTCTATGCTAAAAGGGTGTGTAACAAGATTTAAATAATACTAACGCACTTAGAATTACTTCAATAAGTAATAGCGTAACAGCGCTACGGCTTAGAATTTAAATACTAGCTGGTCAGGCGAACATTGAGCAGAGTAACAGTGGTCTGAGACTAAAAGCTCTCTCACACTGAGAGGTTCCTACCTCTCGCTTAAATAGAACTTGGCTCCACTTCAAATTAGCATAAAGCTGAAACGCGCGCTTATTCTAACGGGAAGTTGAAATAAGAACAGATAGAAAAAGGCAAATTAAAATAAAACTTTGTTAGTTTAACTAAAACCTTACAGATTGAGCGCTTTCTAATAATTATATAAAACCTGAAACTATCAAAGCACGCAGAAAGAAGCGAATGGTATGATAGTCAAGATTCACTTGAACACCCGAGACGAATTAGTAGCTATGATTGTCACATATATCTAGATGTTCATAAAAAAATAGAAAATTATCATTGTCATCATTCATGCCGAAAACCGATAAAGAATTAATACTCAAGCTTCAGCTATACAGCATCAAAAGTATTTCCAAATTAATGCTATGAAAAACTGGTAGCTATAACGATTATAAATCATTTAAATAGGTTAATATTTTGATTTTTTTAGTGCACAATTATTTTTGAACCGTAAACAAACAAAAAGTGTTAAATAAGCAAGTAATCAGAACAAAACCTAATATCATACTTCTAGAAATCAGACAAGTTGAATAAAAGTTAAAACAAGTAGCTTCAAGAAAATGTAACATTATATTCTTGAAATGCAAATAAGTAGGCTATAAAGCATTATTTGCCTCTAGAAACTCATAAAATGAATGAATATCAATTAGAAAACATTTTTTAGCTAAAATTTCAAGCATAACTATTTTTTACTTGATTTGATAAACACAAGAAGTAACTTCTTTTTGTTGCATACTTTATATTTTTCAAAAATATTACGGATATTATAATTACTCTTGTTATTAAAATTATTCATTGAAAGTAGTAACATGTTTGAACAATAACAATGTTAATAATAGTAATAATGAAACCCAGGCGGTTCAGGTTTTACAGAAGCAGCTGAAAAATGACTCCCCTTCGGCTATCCTGCCCAGCATGGTTAACCCTGGCAGTCTATAGCATGAGAATTGTTTTTAAAAACTGGCAGATAGCACTGATGCTGAGTTTCTGAATGGTGAATTTATAAAGATTATGTCTCATAGTGAAAATGACCATCGTGTACTTAGTGCTTTTGAGCATTGTGTTTTAAATGCCAGA
This sequence comes from Stegodyphus mimosarum, assembly GCA_000611955.2. NCBI lineage: Eukaryota > Metazoa > Arthropoda > Arachnida > Araneae > Eresidae > Stegodyphus > Stegodyphus mimosarum. Next base: position 406,865 of record KK115334.1, read on the forward strand.
TATGCTAAACCTTCAAGGGTTGTATACATGGCTTAGACACTACTACTAAAAAGAAAACATTATTTCTGCACTTACTGAATGTGGATTTACTGCCAGTAAACTCACTCAACTGACAAGAATGAAAACAAAGGCTTCCATAACTTTATTCACGGTATAGCTTATTAAAAATGTGAATACGGATAAAATTTAAGAGATCTACTTTACTTCTTTGTGACTGTAGAAAAATATGTATCCAAGAATCACGTACCGAAGTGTCATAACTGCCAACGATGACGCCATTCTTCGGACAATTGTTATTTTCAACCTCGATGTGTGAAATGCTCTCTTCCACACAAAACAACGGACTGTCCAAAAAAAAAGAAAAAAGATTCAAGAACTCAAGTGGATTAACTACCAGAGACCCCACGTTGCTGCCTATCGCGGCTGTGTTAAATTCCCTAAAAATTAGCCCAGCTGAAGTAAAAATATTAGCTCTGTTAAGCCAGGCATCTCATATGCTGACATGGCCAGGAAATAGGCTGCTACACTCATCCTAAACACCAATGCTACTACCTCTGACTCGGCTATTGGTTGGTTAACAATCCTAACAATAATGATCGAAAATTAGTTAAAATAATAATTGTAAATTAGTTAAACATTTAAAAATCAAATTTCTGAATTACGTTCTTCAAATATATGCATGAAATAAATGAACTTTTTGGAAAAGATAGGATTAAAGTTATGAATAATGTATTCCAAAATTATATGCCTAAGCTAAAAGAAGCTAGTGAACCTATTGATAAAATGTCTATTTTTCTTGAAATAACTACTGGAATTAACAGTTATGATTCAGCCTAAACAAATGTTTACATTTACGATAGCTACATTTCCGTTTTCTACAATTTTACAACTTCTCGTTCAACTTAATCAAAAGTACTTAACTCCTATATTAGCTCTGAAACTTCCAATTCCTATTTTGCTTGCTGAAACACTCTAGCCTCCTATGAACTTCTTTACCGAACTTTGATTATCACGCCTGCCTGGCTACTGGTTACACCAATATTATTTTAGATTATCCTCTTCATGACGACGGACTTTCCCATGCGTTTTCATTCTCCTTTTTGTTACACCCATTCACCATACGATTTGTTTCTTTAGCTCCACTAACTTCATTCTGGAGGTATATCCTTGTTTGGATGACGTCATGGTTTGGGAAATGGCTACTGTCTTTTCCTCTCTTTCATACCCTCATGTTAGACATATTTCAACTTTATGTTCACATCCCAACGCAGTTCTACACAGGATAGGGCAACCGCCCAGGTATCTGATCCTGTGACTGAGCTCACCTAAGTCATGTTGACTCGAGTTGAATTTAAGGGGGACTAATTTTGAGTTAAAGAATGATACGTACAAAGAGCGCAAAGATGGGTATAACCCTTTCGCAGCGATAAAAGTCATCTGGCTAAATATAGTTAACTAAAAACTTGACAACCTTAACTTATTCAATAGGTTATGGCTTACTGAAAGCTGAAATCATTTTAATGGGAACCCAGACTTGATTTAGTTTATTAACTTATTTTGACCATCAGAAAACTTATGATTCACGGTATATCATAAGCGAAATTGTGTAAATTCGCAAAAAAGTTGTTTAATACACTTCAGTGTAATAATACACCTACAGTGTAACAGTATACCACTAACAGTAGTAATACACTACAGTGATCTCTAAGTCAAAGTGAAGTGGGCTTGAAATTAATGGAAACTAGTTTCGACATGGATTGTAGATATTTATCAGTTAGTTGGGTTCCTCACTTAATCAGAACGACATAAATTGAATTCTTTTTGAATAGATAAACCTGTTCTGTTACAAATAAAACATGCAAATTTGTCGGGCAAAACACCACAACATTACCTAATTTCCAGTTCATCTTGAAAAACACATCACATATAAAAGCAGAACTCAAAAGTTATGCAAAATTTTAAATGATAGGGGGTGTTATAATGTAGATCTGAAAACAAGCACAAATAAACTGGTTTTATGGAATGTGCATCAGTTTGTTTCCATCTGTTTAAGAATACGAACTGCACAAGTTGCGTATACAGCTAACCATTGAGCGATTGAAAGAAAATATATATCAGAAGGTCTAAATCAATAGAAAAAATCGTAACACCAGAATACTGAAGTGCCGCAAAATGTAGGCTGGCGAACTATTTACTAATTTTACTGACGTAGGAAATTCTCACCTTTTATATCAGTCACGTGGTTTGGCCTACAAGAATAACTTATGTGGACTGCATATCATAGAGTGTGAAAGCTCCAATCTAGTCGTTCTATTAACAATAAATACATAAAATGCGTTTACGGGCCGCCATTTTGAGACCACTGATATACCACAATCAAACCTCTATTTAACTAGTACTCTTTTTTATGAATTCCTTTATTTAGCGAAGTGTTTAGTTGAATTCTGTCCGAGATGTGAATTTCTTGTATGTGAATTTCTTGTATAAAAACTTCAGATGACGATGTTTTGGTTTAACAAAGTTTTTTATTGGAGGATTTTGGAGATTTTTATTTAATATTATTTAGTTATTTGCAGTGACACATACGCGCACGCAGGCTCTAAAGGAAAGCCGATGGCCCACTATCTGTTGTCCCATTTCATTCTACATGAGGGATGAAATAGGGAGAGGGAAATCCTCGAATGAAAAAGCATTTATCCACTATATGTAACCTAGGAAAAGAAAGTGCTCGTGTCCAGAGCTGAAGGGAGCTGTTGAGCAGAATTCAGTCAAATATTGCTTTCCATTGCGTGCCATCACATTGTAGCCTTTGGGGAAATGAGACGGAGGACCTTTTGGCAAAAAAAGAGCATGGATATTCTCCAAAGGTTTTCCAGAGACCTATCTCTTCATAGACGCTGCTTATCTGGACGTGTGGTCTGCCCTTAAGAGTTTGGACCATATTGTGAAGAAGTATTGGAGAGCTAGTTTGCTAATGATCTGATAGTCAATAGCCAGACATTTGATAAATAAATAAAATTTATCCACGATATTGTTAAAAATTCCCCAACTAGTCCCATTTCGAAAACAGTTTAAGGTAAAGCAACAGTTGCATGTTATTTTTATTTCTACTTTTCGTGGTTTTATACTGAAAATCCTTTTTAAAATTCGTGTATTAAATTAGATAAATGACAAAACAAAAGATTTATAACTTAAAAATATTGGTTCTCGACGAAGTGGACAAAGATGTTGTAGAGCCATTAGGTATTTTTGAAGTAGAAGATGTGACAAATGAGCAATACCCTCGCCGGGAATCGAACCACGGACCTCTCGGTTACGCGTCGGCCACTACCCCACGAAGGGATGCGAACAAGGCGGGAGAAATACCTTACAATGTAAAGAAGAAAGAAATTGCCATAATATTCAGCATTTTGCAAAATAGTTTATCGACAATCCAAAACATCGGGACAAAATTTCATCAAGCTTTGATTCCATCCATTCAAGCTGCAAACTTTTAAAAAAATGCATTTATGAAGACGTTGATGGAGAAACATTAATGTGGTTGCGCATATTTGGAGAAAAATAGGTACTCGTATTAGAGCCATTAACTCTAAAAAAAGCTAAGGTGTTTGCCAGAGCTTTAGAATCAAGTGAATTTCGTGCGACATAGACATACAGTAATTGCAAAAAATTATATGTGGCTAAAGCAAAGATATTAATGAAAATGGCTGTCTCATATGAACGAAAAATAAAAGAAATCATGGAAAATACAAACCAAAAGATATCCTCAAGTGCCGACGTTTGTTGGCAGACATAAAGATTATTTAACTTTATGATGAAGCCCACGAAATTCCTGAATGGCTTTGGAAAATTTTATGGAGTTCTACGTTAACGTACGTTTGTAGAGGAGGTTTATGCTGCTGTAGATGAACGTTATCGTAAAGCCCAAAATTCTAAAGACTTGTGCCCTTGTCTAATATTGAGCATATCCAGTTAATAACTTCTAAGTTTATTATTTAAATTAAACAGTTATTTATAATTTCAGCCTTGACTATAACGTCTCCTTTCCGTTTCCTCATAAGAGATGTAAATGAGTTTAGAATTTTAAGCTGAGGTTTTGGATCGTAAGACAAAGCGTGTTTCTGCCTTTCAAGGTCACGTTGCTTAGTTTTGCCAACTCTATAAGATTGTAGTTATTCTGTTTTGCGTTACAGCTGCAGTCATTCAAATTGTTACGCCAGTTAGAAGGTCTGAGACAAATTATTTAAATTAAACTGTGTAGTCTTTGACTATTAGGTTGAGTTTTAAATATGAATCTGACTACTACTTTGGGTTACATTGCCACAAATAGTGGTCGATCTTGTCAAGCCTTTATGTTCAAGTTTTGTTTTAATAAAAAAAAGTTATTTTAAAATATTTTCAACACTTTGTAGTTAAATTCAGACTCAACGATAATTTACTCTACGTCTATTAAGAGTTTGAATCTAGTATATTATTTCAAGAAAGTCAAACTCTATAGACCGAAAGGTCTTAGGTTCGATTTCTGCTGAAAGTCCATTTAATTTTTTAAGCTTCCCTTTGACAAAACACCAATGATTCTATAATATTATTTGTAATGTTTTTAAAAATATTTCTTCTTCATTTAAATAATTTAGTACGTAAACTACTTAATTCTATACGAAGTTCAAAACTGATAAATGAATGTCTGCCCAAAAACGTCTATAACATATTATACATTGGACTCCTATAGTTTGTTTATTCCATGAGTTATTCCTTTTGTCGAGACTAATTTTATTGTTTGATGTCAATAAAAAGTAGTCTCATTTGGACTTTAGTCGAATAAAAAAGGGTCATGCATTTTGTTTTATGTATTTAAAAAATTTTAGTTGTGCAGTTTAGCTCATTAAAAGCAAACATATCGTAAATATAATTTTACGGAAAAAGGAAATAAAAATGAATATGATTTTTTTCTTTGTAGTTGCGGCGTAAATAATTGTATAACTTAATTTTAATAACTGTATAACTTAATTTTGTCGATAAACGAGTGCTTTGTACTTTCCTTTATAAAAATATTTTAATGTACGTAATCTTTATTGGAATAAAATACAATAGAGGATGTAAAAATGATTAGAATTTCGAGAACACGAAACATAAAAAGTCAATTGAGATTCGAACCCTTGATCTTTCAACTGTTAGATGGATGTACTAACCCTTTAACAGCATAAGAGCACACAGGAGGGAATATCATAGTACTATACATTCTGCTGCATTACAGATAACTAGAGAGAGGCACGATACTAGTCCATCAAATACAGGCGGTGACTAGTTATCGCCCAGTGTAGGAAGAATAAAGTTTTCTGGAGTACGAAATACAGAAAATAAATTATATGCTCACACAGATTTCTAGCCACGGTCATCCAGTTATTAAATGGAAGTTCTAATGGCTTATACTAATGTAGCACTCACGGAAGAACGCTGTTACGAATTTTGTATATATGTAAATAATTGACATTTATTATATGTAAAATTTCAGCATCTCTTGTGTAATGTAACGTGCAGTGCTTGAAAAAAAGAAGCTGCCGGAAGAAATAAGGTTACATGGGCAAGTCTACTTAACATTGGAGTAAATGGCTGACTCGGCAAATTGTCAAGAAATGCCAAGCTTGGCGACCGTTTGGAGACATTTCGGTTCAGTCCCTGTATAACTGTAATTGGTGTTGTAACTGAATAACTATAAATGATCCCTATATGTAACTGTAACCGTATCTGGCCCATATATGTAACTTTAACAGTATAGTAACTTCCAGAAATGGAAGGCACTGGACATTTTTCAGTAGCAGGGGGAAAACTATGTAAAACCGGAGAAGTTTTAATCAGTCAGCTCTCAGTTTTTTATTCAGAGATAAATCTCCGTGCGAGCTTCGCTCTTAGCAAGTGCTTTGCATTGCTTTCTGTTTAACGTTCAGTTAACGTTTGTTAACGTAATGGCTGGCTTAAATTGGTAACTGCTGATTGTGCTCTGTCATACTGAGAAGAGCTGTAGGAGTACATTTGTGGAAAATTCCAGAACTGTAATTTTTTGTTTTGGGGAAATAAATTTGTATCAAGCTATAGTCGGTTCTGTAGGCATTCAGTCCATTACGAACTTATACGCAGGTAACAATACAATAATCGTTTTACAATAAAATATAAAATTCTCTTTCTCAAATTAGAGAAAATGCACAGTTGGTCTGATGGAAAAAAAACAGCCAGCCAACAGGGTTTTCCAATATCCTAATGGGCTTTTAACTCATAGAGGCAACTGGAGCTCCAGTTTAGATGAATACCTCTTATAAAAGACCCTGATGAACTTTAATCATTTTTCAAATGATTAAACTTTATAGTCATTCTACTTTCAATTAATTTTACTAACTACCTACGAACAACAAACGTATAGAAAGGCAAAATAAATAAAAATAACATCATAACACATTTTCTCTTTTTTATTGAATATCAAAGTGCCAAAATTCATTCGTTGCACATGTTCTCAGCTAGAACAGAAGAACGAAAATCTTTTACCGTTAATTTATTTTCAAATCCTTCAAAACATTCCACTCAGACAGCAGCTCCCATACCAAATAAAGAACTTCTCCGCGCACTACTTTACGCAACCTGACAAATTTATAGGTCAAGAAAAAGAGAAAGCTCTTCCGCGAGGTCAAGAACGATGATACAGCTAAAGAGAAAGTTTTGGCACCATTTGCCATACATGGATCGCCCGTTCACTAGGAAACTACGTCTATGTAGAGGTTACCTAAACGACAATGACCTATAGCTGGAAAGCGAAAGAACGGACTTTCTCACATCAAGTTTATTCTGTTACTTTAAGACCGTGATTTCGACATAAACGGAGGATCAAAATAATTGAATTTCCCACTTTAGTTAATATTATGCGTAAGCAAACATATTGTTGCTTTGGAATGAACTCTCATTTAATTTTATGTATTTACAACACGTATAAATATATAACCCATACTCCATCCTACTGTAGTGCAGCAGGACAGGGATCTGATAACTAATAAGCATATTCAAGTGTTCTAATTCATTTTTCCTGTCGTATTATCACGTTTCTGTATTATATTTCTAAAGTCCGTACGAAAGTGTCACCGGAAAATACTTGTTTAATTAATATCAAAACCCTGTGTACCGTCAGTTTATTCCTGTCCTATACCGTTTTGGAAGTTGATGTAACATCATAGATTTTTTTCTAAATAAAAAATTTTTAAATCGTAAAAAGTTCCAAAATATATAAATTAGAAAACCTAATTATCTTCCTTGTTATATTTGTTACTAATTATAAAAATATGATTAGTTAAATCATAGTCAGTTAAAATCTTTATAGTTTTTTATTCATTATATCTAAAATCTTAGCAAGGTCGTAGCTGATATACATACTTCAACATTTCTGGATACTTTTTCTATTACGTTTTCTCATTCTGAATGGTTCGTACGAATCTTAAATAAAAAATACTTTTCATATATATTTACATATACATATATACTTATAAATTATGCAGTCTCTCCAAAGTCGTGCTCGTTATAGCTAATATGTGTACTTCAGAACTTTTGGATACTCTCGCTGCCGTTTTTGCTTATTCTGAGTGGATCATATCATGAAATATGTATTTAAAAAAATCTAAAAGCTTTAAGATTTTACACTACGTCCAAAGGGACTTTTTTTAACGTTTAGTGTGTTCCCTTTATTTATTAAATATCATTTCCTTCTCACTTAAACCATAAAATTCAATTCAACAGCAGTATTGCAGAATAATTTTAAAATGAGCATATTTCTAGAATTTCCGATGCACAGTCTCGCGCGCTGGAGATAAAAAATGTTCTTTTTTCGTACAATATTGCCATTGCTAGTTTTGAAATCAATGAGTTTTTAATCAAAAACTCATAAACGCTTTACAAAATATGAAATAGATGATAAACCAAATTCCAAATTAGGACTTCCAGATGCCCTATTTCGGTGGAGAATTATGATATTCAAAACTGGATGGCTCTAAGTACCGTTGTTTTATCAGAATGCGAGAAACATACATATATTTATTCAGATTCTTCATTATTTAATTTCTTTAAATATAACACGGGGCGATAATATTTGGTGGCAACAAACTGAAAAGTAAAACGGACATTTAAAGTTTTCAACACAAAATGCCAAAACGAAATTAATAGTCTTACTGGGTTAACGCCCGTTGGGCTAACAAAAAATGCTTTTTACAGAGTAATCATTTCCGGGTTATTTGAGAGCGATTTTATACGTGTTTATATCATATTTAAAACATTAAAAAATCGCTCTGTTCAGGAACTAGAGCTATAGAAGTTTATGTAGCAGACTTTACATAAAATCAAATTGCCCGTAAAGTAGGTATTACGCAACTGAAAAACTTTATGTATATAATTGACAGTATGCAAAATTTAACTTGAGATTGAATTTGTCAGTAGTGGAGGGCTGAAATTCAAACGCTTTTGTGTTTATAAAATGAGAAACAAATGCCATTTACACATATACATCGTAATTGCTACCCACGTAGCACTTGTTAAACGACCTAATAAATCGTATGTTACTGAATTCATTATCTTCGCATTTTACACTCATGTCCATACATTAAGGGTAATTCGGAGTCACGCCGCAATCGAACTCTAAAATAAATATATCACCTATAAAATCACTAGACACATCTTCAAGAATCATATGCAAATTTTAGGAAGTAACCAAATGACACCGATGGTACGTCACAATGACGAGAGTGTAAGAGAGTGATATATAAGGAATACAGGCAAAGAAGTAAAATTGTTCGCAGGCGCTTTATAAGCATTTCAGTGCAATAACCGAATAGTTATGACACAAAGGACGCATTTGGATGATTTTTTACGTGGTAGAATTATCGGCCGTCTGGAATGTGGGCGTACCCAACTGGAAGTATCAGACGAATTTGGAATTGCCCAGAGTGTCATCTCCAGGCTTTGGCAACAATTCCAAGATGATGGTAATGTGAGTAGACGTTACAGCAATGGTCTACATCTCGTAGACCTGTCAGATGCGTTCCACTTACTGCAACTCACTGTCGCCTGCGATTAGCCTGGAGTAGAGAGTATGCATTGTGGACACTGCAACAGTGGATTTGGGTGACGTTTTCCGACGAGTCCAGGTTTAGCTTGCAGTCTGATTCTCGCCGGACTTTCATATGGAGAGCACCAGGTACCCGTTACCACCAAGAAAACATCATTGAATGACACCTTACGGTGGTGCAGGAGTGCTCGTTTGGGTGGAATTATTCTGGGTTGCAGAACTGACCCGCATGTTCAAATTGGAACCATGACAAGCCAAATCTATCGGGACGTCATTCTGGAACAACATGTACGTTTGTTTCGGGGCGCCATGGGCGCACAATTTGTGTTTATGGATGACAACGCCCGTCCTCACCGTGCAAACATAGTAAGCGAATGCCTTCAATCGGAGGATATGACCCGTATGGACTGGCCAGTATTCTCACTAGACTTGAATCCAGTAGAGCACATGTGGAACATGCTTGGCCGATGAGTTGCAGCCCGTCAACCTCCTCCTACATGTCTACCGGAACTTCGGAAAGCATTGCGTTTTGAGTGGTGTAATATCACCCAAGATCAGATCGATAATTTGATACTCAGCATGCCTAGGCGTTGTACGGACTGTATTGCATCGTCTGGGAGACATACAATGTATTAACAATCATACCAACCATGTAATATTGGTTTTTTGTAAATAGTGTATTTTTTTTAATTTTTGGTAATTTGCTCCAGGGAGAAAAAATCGCTATTTTTTTAATAATATCAAACATATAGCATATTTTTTTTTGCTGTTTACCTTTTGTTTAATAAATAAGCTTTACAAAAAGTCAAATTTGTTTTGCTTCTAACTCTTCCTTTGCCTGATTTTGCGTTATCCTTAATTTATGGACATGAGTGTAATTTATGACAGTTCTTGTGTTTTCTTTGCTTTTAATTTTTCATTTATTTAAATAATAGCAGTATTTTAAAATTAAGTAACACTTTTAATAACTTAGCAGAAAACTTTGAAAATTTCAAATCCAGCAAAGTCCTACTTTCGCAAAATGGCAGGAAACCCCTGATTATAATTGTTAATTCAGTCAATAGGAGTACTCTAAAAGTATAATATGCCGGTGTATCATAATAATCAGACGGTATAGTGTAAATGAATATGATAGATTTCTAATATATTGTTGAAAACATAATGTAAACATTACACTATACCACTTTCTACAGTTACACACTTCATTCTCATTAACCTGATTTATTTTTGCACAAAATTATCTTCCTTGTTATACCCTTGTTCCTTTCTCTTGCACAAAATAATAACTAGAACAAAGAAACAATGTTAACCTCTGCACGACATTGGTCGATAGGTTCGCCGATGCCACAGATATCACACATTCTGAATCTTGAGTACACCTCTATATCGTTTCATAAACATATACATAAATGTTTAGTGAAATATAATTTTTCACGTTAAAAAGGTAATACTATCCTGGAAAATGTAAATAGCTATTGTAAGTGGAAAAATGTATTAAGTAAATAAAAAGTAATTAGGTTATTTTAAATAAAAAGAAATTGCCATAAATTTTTAAATTAAATTGTTTTAAAAACAAACTAAATATATCAAGTATTTCTCCCGCCTTCTTAGCGTGTCTTCATGGTGCTGTGGTCAGCACGCGCGGCGCGTATCTATGGTTCGAGTCCCGGCGAGGGCACTGCTCATTTTCCATCTCGCCTGCTTCGAAATAACCTAATATCTCTACAGTGGCGCCCGAACTAAAAAAGGTGGTGGATGATGATTCTCCACCACCGGGATTTGGCGTTTGGGTCCCCTAATCCCCAGTCGTCCTTTAAAAACGGGAGTATATAAGGGATTTCTCCCGCCTTCTTAGCATGCCTTCGTGGTGAAATGGTCAGCATGCTCGGCACGTATTTGAGAGGTTCATGGTTCGAGTCCCGGCGAGACCATTGCTCATTTTCCATCTGTCCTGCTTAAGAATAACCTATTAAAATTTAAACCTAAAAATTTTCAAAAAGTGTTTACATCAAACTGAAATTAATTATTCATAGTTTATTGACTCTCTTTCTCTCCGTCTATTTATATATCGGCCCTCAGGTACACATATGCTATATTATGCGGCCCATTTCGTACTACAAAATACGGCCGTTTCATACCATAAAAATTTAACTAAAAATAATGTTTATCTTTTGTATTTAATAATATAAAAGGTAAACATTAATATATCCAAATATTTATTTAAAAATTTATATGATTTTTAATACTGGAGTAGACATTTTACTATTTTTTGACAAATCATGTTTGTAATTATTGCCTGCTGCTCTTAATCCATCAAGAAAGTGAGATTCAGTAAGTCGACTTCTATATAAGCTTTTTTTTTTACGAAAATATCTTATTACGATAAACGTGACCAATCTTTAAGCACATATTTTTGCAACCTTACATTTTAGAAACCATTTTCCTAATTTTAGCACACTTTTACCTTTAGAAAAATCTTCCAAATTTTCATATACTAGAATTCGATAAATTTTCTAATAGCTTTGGATAATTGTAGCTCAGAGCAGATAGTTTTGTTATTAACTGCAGTATCTATATTCCCGTAATTTTTTGCAAGCAACAGAAAATGCTTATTTCATATTTCTTAAATCTTGAAATCTGTTGTTAAGTTTCCTAGATAAGGCAGCCAAAAAGTATGAAACTCTTAAATAGTTTTTAGAAGTATTTTGAATATCTTCTTGCTTTCATGTTTGAAAACTATGTATTACTTGTATTTGCTTTTGTACTTTTTTTTAAGGAAACGTGCGATTAAATTATTTGTATTTCGTAATATAATGACGATTACTCTTATTCTTCATAATATAATACTTTTACTACAAAATCAAACAGATTTTTAAATCATGTTCATTTTAATCAACAAAATATCTTTTATTCTAATTATCTTATAACCGCCATTTTCGTCAGTTATTTTTTTATAGTGATTTATTATTATTATTATTATTATTTTGTTTTTAAGTTATTTTGAAATTTCAAATTAAATGTCTTAACTAGGAAGTACCATTTTAATTTATACCTTTTAAAAATCACTGTACACATCTTTTTCTTCTAGCTTCGTTTGAGAATATTTAGTTTCAATTTAATACGATTTTTTCCTCTAATATTTCATTTTTTGGAAATTTTATTATTTTTTCGTTTTTTCCATTTTTTTCTGTATCATAGATTTTACTGTTATCATGTTCGTGTAACGCCTTAGATTACTTGCATTTTGATTTTATTTTGATCTCTAAGTTTCGCCGGCATGTAATGTCGTTTTCGACTATTTGTATTTCTTCCATTATTATTCTTTTCACTTTCATTTTTCATATTTGTTACACGTAACTCTTTTTTTATGTTTCATTCACTTTTGTTCTACTCTTCGATTTACCTCCATTTATTGTCTCAGGTAAGTTATCTCTCTGGAATTTGGTAGTTCTAAGTTTCCTTTTCTTTTTTTTTTTTGTGATACACCCTTCGTTTTCTATCATTTCTCTGTTATTTAGTTTCTGTATTTTATTTAATGTCTGTATTTTATGTATTCATTTTCTATCTGTATTTTATCTCTATTTGGCTTGTTTAAATCTTATTTGGAGTTCGTATCTTCCTCTAGTATGTGACTGTTTATTTCGTTTTGCTATAATTCTTTTTTCTTTCACATCTATTTTATATATTTCTCACTATCTTCTCTCCCACCAATATTCCGTTACTTTAAATATACAGGATGTCCACAACCCGTTACTCCTTTAAATAAATGTAATGGTTTCAATTACCCCTTTATAACCGCAAATGTAAAGGTTTTCCATTATCCCTTTATAACTGCTAATGAAAGGCTTTCCATTGTTTCAGATTGTGTGAAGGATGTGTGATACTTTCAGTTATAGTACTGAAGAACGCGTTATTGCAAGTTGTTGGGTATATGAGAGAAACCACACAGATAAGACAATGGTAGACGTGCGTACAGACTTCCAGACAAGCTTTCAATGAGAACCTCCCACGAAACAATCACTGTTACGATGGGAACAGAAACTATGCGCCATAAGAAGTGTGATAGATTAGGCAAGAGGTGGAGACCATCCAACCAGCAGAAACATGTCGTTTCGTCACGGACTCTGTGGAGAGATCACCACAGAAGTCAACGTGCAAGCGGTCTTTGGAACTGGGTGTACCCTGGTCGACTATTCAAAAGCACATGAAAGATTTAGGTCTGCGCTCATATCGAACTACCCCGTACAAGAAATATCGGAGCAGACATAGATCGAAGAATGGCGGTGTGTGAGGCACTTCTTCCGACGTTCGACACAATACCAAAGCAATCTTTACCGATGAGTGCGCAATTTACAAGCGTTCTCGAGCACGCAATATGGTCTTTTGGTACAAAGGCAATCCACACTTTTATGACGAATTGGAACAGAATCCCCCGCATGTGATGATATGTTAGGTGTGGACGGCAGATGCGTGTTTGGGCCGTTCTTTTTTGATGGTCTTGTGATTCACCAGTGATATCTCCTGTCGCAGAACAGGTTTTTTCCTCTCTTGGAGGAGCATGGAATCCAGGATGGTTCACCTGCTCATTATGCCTTCCTCGTACGCGAATATCTTACGGAAGTCCTTACTTGGATTGGTTGCGGTATTCCTGATCTTGCCTGGCACCACTTGCCTGGCCACCATAAAGCCCAGACCTCACCATTTGTGATAATGGGCTATGGGGGTTCATAAAGGGCATCATTGCACAAAACCGTTACGATATCAACTGCCGAACTGACAGAAGCTGTTAAAGAAGTTTTCACTCAAGTTACAGCTGCAGTGCTCCTCAAAATGTCACACAGAACCTGGTGGTGTATTATTTTTTGTCGTGAAAATGACGGTAAACAGATTGATCTTTTAGACGCGTAATGGATCCTATCTGAATAAAACTTCTCTACAGCATTGTTCTTAATGGCATTCAGTTCTTTCCTTGTAGTTAGTTACCTACGTTTAGTGGTTTATGTTACTTATTTTCAGAGACAAAGGGGTTTTGTGGCAACACTGCGCTGGAACCTCGATCATTCACAGTTCTTCATTATCTGAAGAGATTCAATTAAATATAACGCACTAATTGTGTTATAATTCCCCAAAATTTTCTCCATTCGAACACAGAAAAAGGAATCTCCATTCGAACACAGAAAGAAATTCCATACAAAATTTCCCTTGTAGATGTTTTAAAGGTCAAAATAACATTTAAATATCCTGAATGCAGGTGAACAGGTTAAAACATAAATAATTGAAACAAATAAATAGAATAATTTAAACATACTTACACATAGTATAAATAATTGAAACATACATACACATAAAGTAAATAATTGAAACACATAAATTGAATAAACACATAAATTCAAATACAGCTGAATACACTACCTTTCGACATTTTGATGCCAAAGTGACTGTAGAATGTAACGGCATATAGAAGTGAAAAAATGCTATATTAAAAGAAAGTTAAAGATTAAAAAATTCAAAACAGTAGCAGGATTAAAAGTGACTTGTTTCTGTTAATTTTTATTCTCAAAATATTTTGACCCTCAGTGAGACAAGTCTTTCATATTAAAATGAAACTTAAACAATATCATTTCTGTTTTAAGAAAAACTGCATATAAAGTCGAACCTAACTAACAAGACTAAGATGAGTAATGAGTTGATGCCATTATTTATCAGTTTAGGAATTCAGGAACTATTCGTTAATGGAAAATGTCCTCTAAAATAGAGTGTCCTTTAATAGAGTTATAATAAATTATGTGCCTCAGAAATAAGTGTGAATAAGCACTTTTTTTCTTTGCAGCAACATTAATTAAGATTTAAAATTTATACTGTAGCTTATTAGTTAGCGAATGTTTTTGTACCCAAATTTTGATGCAAAATGGGCATGATCTTCCCTGTTATTTGCGTTCTAAATTTGCGAAATACTGCAAAGCATATTACTCCATATGTCATTATATATATATGGAGACTAATAATATGATTATACTATAATATAGACCTACTAATCGTACTAATAATATAGAACTTATCATACTACTTATAGTAATAATATAGACCTATTAATAATATGATTCTGTAGCATATTTATTTTATTCCTTTTAATGAAAACTTGGGCATTTTCTGTTGTCTTTTTGAACAGAATGAAATACCTTTTTATTTAGTATTATCACTCGCAAAGTCACTCAAACAAGAAAAAACTAATCTTTTCCAACTTTTATGTATGTAAAGTACTCAGATATTCGAATAAGCACTTTTCAGTCTTATTAGTTCAAAGGGGCGTGAGCCTGGAAGGGCTATTAGACTCAAAACGTCATTTTGTGGCAATTCACTGTAAACGCTGAACCACTTTTTTAATTGTTGCCACCAAATATTATCGTCCTGTATTAAGTTTGAAGAAATTAAATAATGAAGAAAAGAAATTAACTGATGAAGAATCTCCATGAATGTATGTATGCTTCTCGCATTGGGAAAAACGATGGTACCTAGAGACATCAATTTTTGAATAACGTAATCCCACCCGAATTTTGAATTTCGATTTTGTTCTATTATCTATTTCATATTTTGTAAAACTTTTTTTTTTTACGAAAAAATTCGTTTTTTTTTTTTTTTTTTTTATGTTTTTTTTTTTTTTTTTTTACGAAAAAAAAAACGAATTTTTGATTAACAAACTCAACGATTTCAAAGAGATCAATTGCAACACTGTATGGAGAAAAACATTTTATCTCCAGCAGGCAAGATTATCTATCGGAAATGCTAAAGATATGCTGTTTTTAAACATTTCGTGACATTGCTGTTGAATTGAATTTAATGTGGTTTAAATGCGAAGAACGTGATATTTAATAAATAAAAGTAACACACAAAACGTTGAAAAAAGTAAATTTGGGTATAATATAAAATCTGAAAACTTTCGAATTTCTTTAATTAATTAATTTTTTTTTCTTGTAGAAGTATTATAACAAAAAGGACTTTTGAACTCTAACTGGTCTAAACTATAAATGCCTTTATATCTGAAATCTGAATACGGTACGCTATTTTGAAAATGACTTGGCACAGAGTAAATTTACGGACGAATTTTAGCACAGTTTCGTGCAAAAAGGATGTCAGTAATAACAAGAACTGATGCCAAACGCACTTTTTACCCAAAAGAAAAAAGGGTCCTTCTTGAAACACTTCTCTTGAAGAAAATCTTACCGCTTTGCAGGAGATGAGCCAGAAATGTAGAAGCTCTTAAAATACTTTTTATTCATTTATTTTTTTCAAATTTAAAACAGTATTTTGAACGAAGAACCGTTATTTTCATCGTCTGAAGGCGATGATAAGAGCATAGCGCGCTCGTAAATACTACTTTTTTTCACTTGTCTGCACGTGTTATTTAAATTTTAAAATATAGAAGGTTTCTGACTTAAGCCAAATACAAATCAAATGCTTTATACTGAGCTTAAAAATAAGCTCTGCTATTATGCTTCCAGCATTCGGAAAAAAGGAAGTAATATTATTAGTCATGCTATTTTGGTTAATTGCAAATTATGCTGAATATTTCAGTGAATGATAAATAACATTATTTTAAAACCTTTTCTCAATTCTAAAATTAGCATGATTTGGTCTTGCAATGCACGTTTGTTTTACAAAAGAAAAAACTTTATGCAAAAACGATAGACTACTTGACGAAACATTAGTCGTCCTAGAAATTTGAGATATAGGGTACAGAATCTTATATTCGAAATGGCTAAGCCAAAGGGAAGGGAAAACATTTTCTGCAATATATTATTCTCGTGAAGGCATAGGCAATTACTCGCACAAAAATATTTAATTATTCAAGATATTCTTTTGTACATTTATTACTTTTTAAGTATATTGCCAGAACATGAAATGCACTTAATAAAAACTTTCGTTCGGCATGTTTAAAAAATTCAATATTTCTGGTGGAATATAAATGTATGTGGAATACGTAATGGCTAAGATACAAATTATAAAAGCTTAAATTTTAGTTTGTTATTTTTACTGCTTCACTAACTACTAATTATTAGCTCATTTTGCAGATTTTTCGGTTTTGCTTCTAAAGGTTCACTTACAAATTTAAATTACTATAAAATTCTAAACATATTTCTGAAAATTATTCCTAAGTTTCGTAATGATATTCGGATTTAAATGTTTATTTAATAGCAATATAGCTAATCAATTAATTACAACGGAATCGAAAAGAAGTAGATACATAATGTGGATTCTGGGTGATAGCTTCTGAAATGTAAACTTATATATTGTAAAATGTGAAATTGTATGAAAATGATAGAAGTGAACAATAATAAAAAATGTTGAAAATAAATGATCATGGGATCTTTGGTGATCGTGTGTTTCCAGTCGTCTGGTATCTTTTTCTCGGCAGGATCTGCGATAAAAGTTAAATTTTTAAAATTCTGAGTACAACGTACAATTTTTTGCTTACTAGGTTTAGTTTATTCTTTATTCTATTCCTCTGATTATCTGATTAATTATACTTGGTTTATAATTCAGTTTATAATGTTTATGTATGCGATGCGTTATGAATTAAAATTAGAAAAACTTGGACACCATGGTCTTTCATGTTAGAATCTCGTTTATGTCTTTACACTGTAGTGTAATGTTACTTTCAAAAAGAGCTTGACTGTGTGTGTGTATGTATCGAATAGCGCAGAGACAACTTGTCCAAGAGCTACGAAATTTGGAACACGTATTTGGGAGGTGAAAGTGTGCACCTCGAAGGAATTTTTTACGAAGTTTGATACACAGAGATTTTATTTAAGTTGAAACATTCTTTAAAGATTTTTTTGTCCATAATCTTCGCTTAATGAAGAAATTTGTCTTACAAACTGGCTAGTAATTTCACTGTTTGTTCTGTCTGAGGGAAAGGAAAAAAATCTTTTAATTATTTTATTCTGAATCTTTAAAATAATTTACTAAATTGTTTGACAATTGTACGTTTGTCATTTAAAACTTTCAACATTACAAAATGTATCATTTAAAATATCTTCATATTTTTACGGATTCTAGAAGCTATTTTTCACCTTCTTTTGAGGCAAAACTGTAAGAAAATATTAATTGGCCAATTTTCTGCCCCTTTTTCCCTTAAGACTAATTAGAACGTTGCATAAAAACTTAACCGAAAGAAGCTTACTTTTTGCCTATCATGCATAAGTCATAAATCTTAATGATATGTTATTAAAAATAAAACTGTATTGGGACAATAATGGAATTTTAAGTAGTAATAGAAGTAATATCGTAGACATAACATGCATATGAATGATTACATTAAGTTCGTTTAGATTTCTCTTCGATATATTTTAATGAAAATAATTCATCATTGTTTAGCTACCACACGATTTTAATTTTAGTCATATATGACTAAAAGTATTGTGTTAGAATGAAGAAATATATTTTATTTTCTAATACAATTTACTAAAACCATTAATCCTTTGTATGTATCTCATAACTTTATTTATTTTTTATTTATTTTATTGATATAATGGTTGACAAGGAAAGAGTAAAAATAAATTTTAAAAATTATTTTCAAAGAAAATGACACGGAATTTCTTAAATAAGCCAAACTTTACATTAGATAGTTGTCTAAGGCAATTCATAAGACTGTGTACTATTATACAGCAAATTCGTATCTGCTTTTATAACATATACTTGAATTTTATTTTTAAAATTCATTTATTGAGAAAACGTTATAAATTTGTTTAATTTTGCCTCTGCAAAGTATATTTCTTTCCATACCACAATAGATATTTATTAAAATTTCTTGTCAAATATCATACTATATACCATCACATTGTTTACAGTAGTTTTATTTAACGAAAATGTAGCATTTGTTAATAATCTTCCTGGTATTATCTTGCGGTCACCACATCAACTTAAAACTTTCTGTTTTAGGTGATGTACTGAATATTTAGACGCGTTCTAGACATAATTTTCAATCATAAGCACACTTCTCAGCTTATTGATCATTGTAATATTTCTCATTCCTGTTTTATTGATGTCATTTTGCAATGTTATTGGGATTTTTACTTCTTTGTACGAAGTAAAAAGGACGTATTGTAACCGCGAAAAATTTCAGGTATCATATTTCAATGAAAATATCCATTTCTACCACTATTGAATGCAATTTAACGACGTTTTTGCGTGGTATCTAAACGCAAGGACAGAATAAAGGACGCTTTTTCTCCCAAAAAAATTATAAAACTGTTTTAAAATGGGCTCTGAAGAGATTTTTTCGTAGCGTCTGGGTATGTATGTACGTATGTATCTCGCCTAACTCAAAAACGAGTAGCCTCAGAATGTTGATATTTTGTATGTAGGACTTTATAACATGTAGGTGTGCATCTCCTATTTTGGTTGCAGTCGGCCATACTAAAAGGATATATATACATCCACTCAGATACTCGGTTCAGTTTCTTATTCTTATATGTTTGTAAATTGTGCATTTTTTGCTTTAAAATGATTGAATTATGTTCTTCTTCTCTGCTGATTAAGGTTTTTATGCTTTCAGTTAACCTGTCTGTTATAGTTGTAGAATTATCAACAATTTAAAAGTTGTTCAAATGCGGCTAAACCTAGTTTTTTTTTGGCCACAGCAGCCATATTTGTTTATATTTGAAACTTAGCAGAATAAGGGATTTGTTGCCACTCTAGAGAAACCAAGCTCCGCAACAGCAAAGATAACGCTTTCTTTCATTATTATGAATTAAATCATGCTTAATCCATTCTGAAAAATATTCGAGGAAATACGTATTTAAGATTTGCTTCGTAATTTTTAATGATTTTTATGTATTTTTGCCTTGTCGCGAAGTGAGATCTGAATTAATTGAATGAGAAATACTAAATCGTCTGTGAAAAACTGTTCCTTTCGTTTTGCTTGTTTGTTTGTTTAATTTCTCTTATACATCGTTTTAGATTTATCACAGTATTTGAAAAGAACATATGGCAACGATTAGACAATTCTTCAAATGATATGCGTAATTTTTGTGCATTCTGAGTTATGAAATGAATGAGTTGTAACTCTGTTAAGTGAACTTAGGGCCAAAGTGTCACTATGGTAAAAAAAAAATATAGTGAATTTTAAAGAGTGCAGTTATTCTATTGTGGTTTATGCACTATCGAGAAAGTAGATTTAATTCAATCCAATAAGTTTAAATGAAATGCAAATTGAGTATAATTTAGGAAGTCATGTGGTGTATACATCAGATTGTTTTCTGTAATTCACAGAATTTCATTCTAAAATTGGATTTCATTAATTTAGTTATTCTGCATCATATTATATTCCTACATTTTTTTTTCAGGATGTGTGTTCTACATTTAATGCCCAGTTCTCTTTATTGATTTATTTGTTTCATGTTGCCGTTTTTATTTTGATTTAATTTGTTTATTAGTAGAATGTTAAGGACAGAAACAAATTTAAATGAAATGCAATTTGAGTATAATTTAGGAAGTCATGTGGTGTATACATCAGATTGTTTTCTGTAATTCACAGAATTTCATTCTAAAATTGGATTTCATTAATTTAGTTATTCTGCATCATATTATATTCCTACATTTTTTTTTTCAGGATGTGTGTTCTACATTTAATGCCCAGTTCTCTTTATTGATTTATTTGTTTCATGTTGCCGTTTTTATTTTGATTTAATTTGTTTATTAGTAGAATGTTAAGGACAGAAACAAATTTAAATCAATGATTTTGTATTAAGAATACAACGAATTATATCTAAGATAACTACTCACAGCTACTACAGGGTTCAATGTAATTAATTGAGATATTTGCATGTTGTTATTTAGACATTTTAGCCTACGTGCAGAAGTTGCAATGAAAATGGTGTCGGAAAATGATAATGCCAGTTAAGAACACAGGTTTTGAAATCTAGTGAATTTTAAGTCTTTATATAATTTTTCAACCCGATATTAACGCCAAGGAAGTTTTCATCAGTAGATTCGAGTTAATTGTTTAGTACAATATTATAATTCCAAAAGTAAAGCGCTTTTTTAAGTATTTTCTTTGCAGATTATTTCCTTTTTAATATAAATAAAGAAGAAGTATTTATATGTATTCATGGCAGTCATTTTAATTTGAGTTTCACTGTTTAACGAATATATTTCATTAAGAGTTCTAGCTTTTATTTATGAAAGCTCGAACTCTTAATGAAATTAGGTTTTGCTTTTCTTTGGAAGTGCCTGATTTATATGAATGTTTTAATTCCTCTAAAACACATACAAATTGAAAGGATAAAATATCCATCCCATATACCTCATTACTAATATGTGTATCGACGGTACTGCTTCATACCATGTAACGCATTGACGTTAATAATGGTAAAAATAAAGCATTTTGTGATAATGGCAAAAAAAAAAAAATCTGAAATGTTTCAGATTTTAAATTACGTCCAAAGGGGCGTTTATTTAACATTTTGTGTGTTACCTTTATTTGTTAAATACCATGTTCTTCGCACTTAAACCATAAAATTCAGTTCAACAGCAATATCGCAAAATAATTTTAAATTGAGCATATCTTTAGAAATTTCGGTACACGCTCTCACGCGCTGGAGATAAAAATGTTTTTCTGTACAACGTTGGTATTGCTGGCTTTGAAATCTTTGAGTTTGTTAATGAAAAATTCGTTAAAGTTTTAGAGAATATTGTTACGAATTTTACATTTATTTGGCTATTTATTTAGAACTGTAATTAAAATTCCTTTTTATTTTCCCGTGCAACGCACGCAGACGATTTTTGAAGAGAAAGCTACGTCAAAAAAAAAAATATGCATACATTTATGCAGTTTTTTCATTTTTTAAAATTTAATGCAGAGCGATAACATTTAGTGGCAACAATTTGAAAAGTGATACGCCGTTTTTGTGTTTCCGACGAAAAATCGCAAAACGAAAGTAATAGTCCTTCGGGACTAAATCCCTTTGGACTAATAAAGCATAATAAAAAACAATTTCAGTATTTGTTTTCAGTCTTGGCTAGAAGCATCATATCAGTAAGTGGTCATATCGATACTGTACCACCTGAACCTGTTGAACTCGCAGAATTTCCTGATGAAATTGTCACACGTGTCTACATTTTGAAACACTTTACAACTCCAAAACAAAGAAAAAAATGTATTGTTCATTTCTATGATTAACTTTTTATTAAGTTTATTTGATTATGACAAAACACTTGAGAACTATCGCTTAAGGCAAGGTATGCCTTCATGAAGAGCTTTCTTAGAGAAATTGTCACATATACACGTTACACATGATGAAAACTACTAAAGAGCTCATGCAGCTAACACTTTCGCTGGGATTCGAACCTTGAACTGAACTACCAGCTTCAGTGACTTCATCGTTCGGCTGCTGGGAAGCCTTTATGATTAATGTAAACAATTTATAACAAGCATCATTGTGACAGTCGAAAACAAAAGTTTGTATTTGTTAATAGCTGTCCTATATTTCGTAAGTAAATCTTCTAGCTTATAAATATAGTCTACACGGCTTCTAGAAGTGTGTCTTGAAGCTTATAAATGTTGATTTAAGAACATTAACAGAACACACTAACTTAAAAATGTTGCACGATTTTTGACATAATGCTTTCTAATTAAGCATTGTTTTAAAAAGGCTTTATCAGAATTAAAAGCTGTCTGCAGTAACAGGGCCAAATAGAAGTTATGGTAGCTGAAGCTTTCCGTAATTTCTGACTAAAAAAATCAGAATAATTAGGTTTTACTTTGTGAAAAAAACCTCTCTGTTGGTACAAAAAAAAACTGACTTTGAGAAATTGTCTACGCCAGAAGTAAAACAAAAGCACAGAAGCAAGGAGTACAGAAACTAAATACTAGACCTTGAGGAATTAATTGTTCGGCGCCAGAAATAAAGTCGCAGAAGGAAGACTGTAGAAACTAACTCTAAACTTGGAGTGTGAATCAAGTTTAAAAAAAAAGTAACCGGAAAATCTATAAAGTCGACACCAGACCTTTGGAAAATCTCAAACAAATGCTCTATCATTTCCCTAACAACCTATATCTTCAATTTGTTTTATTTACTGAAGAAGTTCTACATACAAGTAAATTTTATTTCATTGATATCATACTGGTATAAACAAAGACAATGTTTGCCAAGCTAACACCAAGAATCGTTCTATAGTACGAGCCAAATGTTTCGTACTTCCACTCAAATTGAGTATGTAATGTATATTAATTAATACATGTGATAATTTGCCAGTGTTACTGATTAATTTATTGAATAGCAAAAAAAATGTACTAAGATATTTTAGTAAATATTAAGTTTGGTATTGCTCTCGATATGACACGCATAATTGGTAAGCGCACTTCGATACCGCAACCGGGGAGTATCCTCTAAACGAAACAAAGGATTTCCAGTGGTAGTTCCTGTTGTGTCACGAGACCTTTGCTGCGCTTAAAGCACAATAGCTGAAATGTTTTGACGCTCAATGTTTTTCTACAAATAACGAAAACATCGCAGATTCTTTGTGTGTTCAATGCGAAATTAAATCAAATGTAAATATTTGTAAAGCTTTCACTATCTGATCGAAATAATACACATACAATACTTTATAATGAGAAATAAATGCGAAATGAAATGTAAGAAATAGCTTTAATTAGGTATTGCAAAAGCAGTAGGAGTTCATTTGTCAGTACTCGAAAAGACTGGTCCTTTCTGCAGTACAAAGGATGAATGAAGCTAATTCTCACGTAATACTTAGGGCAATAATTTCCCTCAAGATTCAAACAATGAAATGAATCTAATTTTTTTCACTTGAGATCCGCAATTACCGAGACATTCTTTATACCAATTATTTGGTACACCGTGTTATTTTTGGTACACCATGCATTTTGCTCATACACTGAATGTTAAATGCCTCACTTAATATTCAATGTATGAGCAAAATGCTTGCTCTTTTATTGGATTGATAAATTAGTTTTATGAATTCTTTTTACCTAAGTCTTTTGATTTCTCTCAATAGTGAATAACTCAACGATTGAAACTGTACAAATCTGAATTAAGGATCATGTGGATCTAACTAAGGACTATATAGATCTGAACCTAGCATTATGTGGGTCTAACTAAAGATCATGTAACTAGGATCATGTAGATCTGAACTAAGGATAAAAAATTTATGAAACTGAAAATTCTAATGGGGAATTTCGAAATTACTGAATTTCAATTCCAGAATTCGTCAGAATTATATGACAACAGGCACAAATTGCATTCTGTATGCATTTCGAACTTTTACAAAAAATTAAAGCGATATAAATAATGTTCTGTTGCGTTAACATTTCATATAATTTGCAAGCAATAAAATAACGATTTATGCTCTCCAAAGGATTCTCTTTTGCTACTATAATCATATGCCATTCTATATACAAATGTTAAAGCTATAATTACATTTCATTATCATTATCTTTTGATGTAAGTTCCTATTTCCTTTGAGTCTTTGATTAGATATAAATCAGTAAAGTTAATATTAAAATCTCTAGCTTTGAGACATAAAAAAGTGGGATTCGTGTAGCCTTTAAGATGTTTTTATCGACCCTGAGCAAGACTAAAAATGCATTATTATTTATTGAATATTTCTTGATGCATTTCTATTTTCATACTTGAGATCATCGTAGGAAACTTTTAAAATTGAAAATGGCCTTTATTCTGATATGTCTTAAGTATCGTCTTAGGGTATTTTGATAAGTTTTATACAATCTTTGTATAGGACTAATTGACTTTCATCGTAACAACGTCATAGTATAAGAAATAAATATTTCGCAGATAAATATATATAAATTGATATGTTTTAACTTTCTTACAAGTGGAATTTTACCTTTCCTCGTGATATTGTTCTATAGCTGTTGAACACTGTTACCTTAAATATACACTTTAATAATAATGGTAAGGGAAAGTTATTCCAAGGATGAAGCTCGATCTGAATGAAATTGCTCATGCAGTATGATAAAATATTCAAATGATAAAAAATCAAGCCTCATGACAGAATAGTAATCACGTGCATAGTATAGAAAATGTTCACCCAAGAGGATGCATCATCAAATATGCTAATGATAAAAAATCAAGTCCGTAAAATAGTAACCACTTGCATAGAATGGAAAATACTCAGCCAAGAGGATACATCAAAATTAAATCTCAAATAAAAAGGTAACTCTAACCATGGATTTTAATTGAGATCCCTCCCAAATGAGGTTGTTATGATGTAGAATTTTAGTTGGTATGCGTGTCATCGAGAGAAGTAAAAGAAGCTGTTCTTTTTGAAAGAGGGATCTTAGGGAAATAGAATGGTCATTTCATTTATGGTTCATGAAAATTACAATATAGTGACATACGTCTTATGTCCCAGCTTACTTTTGCTTATTTGTTTTCAATGGGAAAACATTTGCTGGTTGGTTAGCATTCGTTCGTAATTAAGCCTAGCATATCTTTCATTTAGCTGTATCACCACTGAGAAAGTTGCTTGAAGTCACTTTAGAGGGCAACTAATATTACACCAGCAAGGAACAAACAAATGCACAAAGCACATATAGTCTACCTTACGCTGTTGCCAAACTCCATTTTAGTTTCTGGCTGTTAGTAATCCATCGAAAGTTATTTTACCGGCCAATGCAGCCGATAGAAAGTCTTGACAAAACTCTTGTGAAAACTGTAAAATGATACCATTCTTGCAAGATGCGTAATATGCTTATGAATTATAGATAACGTTCTAGCTTTTACCATTCTTTGTCATTTTAAAAGCGGGTTTAGCTCTCAAACAAAATGATGCATTGCACTGACATTCTTTCTTCAGAGGTAAATGAGATAGAAAAATAAAGGCAATTTTAATGATGAAATTCAATAAATGAGAATATGAATTTATTGTACTTTTACAAACATTGCTATTTTTAATAACATTCTGAAAAACTCCCCGTTGTTTTTCTTTTGCACAGAGCAGAGCCCTTGACATACATTGCTCACTACAGCATATCGTAAGGGGGTCATGTAGAAAGTCATGTTAAGGAGGCTTGCTGAGGTTAAAATTGAAACAGCAGGATGCCCGAGAGGTCTGAAAACTTTATACACTGCTAGCCATTAAAACTGCTACACTATGAAAGCAGCATTCAACAAAAATTAAATTTGCGTGAAAGATACCACATGTTAGGATATGTAAAGGATTATCCCACCAGCGTTTGGGCACAAAGCAGGTATGAGTAACGCCATGTACATTGTGTATAAAAGAAACGATTGCATAGTTCAATTCTCATTTGGAAAGAGCATTTGAATGTGGGTTATCTGTGTGAATTTCATATTATTCTTCAGGAAACGAAAACTCCTACCAGCTCGTATCGGAATTCTAAATCAGCAGAATCGTGACTTAGCAGATAAATACACATAGACACATAATAGAAATCCAATTTTAAGTTCTGTACGATGCGCGCTCGCATGCTCGCGCTGTGCCAAACCCACAATGTTACTGATAGTTTCTGTTACAAAGTATGACCGGCTAACAATCGGGAGGTTAGGAGTTCGAATCCCGGAGAAGGTATTTCATATATCTCCTGCTCTGAAATAACAACGGGATTATTCTACAGCTTGAACGTATTGACTACCATTCTCTTTGAACACGGATCCTTTAGTTTGTGGCTACAGTATATTAAAAAGTACAACATCGTTTATTATTGTAGTAAATTTTGAAATAAGTTTTAGGGCAGCACACTTCGAATTAAAGGACCACTACGCTCTTGGTATATGGATGCTGTAGTACATGTGCAGGATATTCTACTATTTGGTAAGAGTGTGTAAATTATTTTTCTAAAAATTGGAATTATTGCATAAACGTCAACTAAATGACCTATTGAACAGGATGCCAGAAAGCTTCCAGACTGCTTCACAAGTAGCGACAATTTAAACAGTATTGAATGGGAAGGACTTCTTCGTTCACGTACGATTTTTTCTGATGCTTCTGAATCTTTCTTCTCTGTGTTTGGAAATATTCAAATAAATCATATGCAGTTTGATATTATTTGTTGCTCTTTGCATTAATTGTTGGTAAGTTTTATATTAAACATAGTACACTCACTTCCAAAAGTTAAGCACGGAGAGGAAAATGCTAATTTCCAGAAGCCAATCAGAAGAAAGAGGATGCAATTCGCTGCAGAGGTAGATGGAAGTATGCAAATATGTTAAGTAACAGCCAATCGCGTTTCATGTCAAGAAATATGCAAAAAAGGCAGTCTTATAAGAAGCCAGCTTTGTGAATCGTTACAGAAGTTGATTGTAAGTGCTGATAGAAGGTGTTTAAAACTTTCGTGCAATTTATTTTCGAGACATACGTGTTTCTATGACTTCCAGGAGACGAATGGAAGATTCTGACTGCTGGCGTGCTATGGGGCGCATTGAAGCAGAACAGTCGATCACAGATGCTGCTCTTTTCTTCGGCGTTCATTATTCTGTAATTTTACGTTTATGGAAGCAATTCCAAACCACACAGACAGTTGTCTGAAGGCCCGTAGCCGGTCGCCAAAGGGTTACAACCCCCGCGGAAGATCGATATATTGCTATTGTAGCTAAGCGGAATCGCAGAGAGACCTCCACACGTGTGGCATCTATGGTTACAGCGTCCATTGGTAAGGCGATATCTGCAGCTACTGAACGCCGAAGATTACATATGAGTGGACTGTACGCCCGGGTACCTCGAGTTTGTGTTTCTCTATCCGTCCAATCAAGAGGGGCGCGATAACAGTTTTGCCCGGAACGTGTCAATTGGAATGTGCCTGACTGGGGAAATGTCATGTTTACTGATGAGTCAAGATTTTGCTCTGGAGGCAGGTGACAGGCGTATAAGGGTATGACGTGAGCAATGAACACGCAATCAATCCCAAAACGTCACCGAACATCACGCATTCCGAGATGGAAGCAATATGGTATGGACAGGGATTTCAATAGCATACTGCACCGACCTGCACATCTTTAAACGGAGTTCTTTGACGGCTGTCCGGTATCGAGCTGAAGTCCTAGAAGCCATAGTGAGATTGTACGCTGTAGCAGCTGGCCCTACTTTTGTTTTAATGGACGATAATGCACGTCTCCATAGAGCAGACATCCGTTGATGACTACCTGGAGAGTGACGGGATTGCGCATATAGCGTGGTCAGCATATTCGCCCGACCTTAATCCCATTTAAAATCATTGAGCTAGGGCCTACCAGCGGCCGAGCGGTAAAGACGCTGAACACTGGTAGTTCGGTCCGAGGTTAGATTCCCGCGAACGGGCTGGCTGCATGGGCGTTTTCGTGGTTTTCCCCATGTGTAACGCGTATACGAGCCAGTTTCCCTTAGAAAGTCCTCCACGAAGGCATCCCTCTCTTTAGGCCGATAGCCCTCGTGTGCTTTGCCATAATTGAATAACCTAACCTAACCTTATTTAGCTGGAAACTGCTCTACAAGAAGAATGGCGATTGCTTAGTTCTGCGGTGGTTGACCACCTAATTGAAAGCATGGTCACAAGGTGTACACTTTGTATACAGAGGAGAGGGCATTACATACCCTATTAATGTCCTTTTTTTTCATTTTATGCTGTTTATTTTCACTTTATACATAATTCTGTTTGTCTCCAATATGTCATTATCTGATAACTTACAAAAATTTAATATTGTTTTCATTTCTGTATATAATTACTGATTTTGTTTTATGCATAAATATATATGCTACCTTTCTGCCGAATTTTGTGTCAATCAAAGCAGTATTTGTTGATTTTTTTGCATTTTACATCTTCGTGCTTAACTTTTGGAAGTGAGTGTATATTTCTAGTAGCATCAGGGTCGCAAAACATTTTCTTTTATATAAAAGGTAGAAAACGCGTGAAGTAAAAAAACTGTAACTTTTTCCCACCTATATTTACATAAAAATATTCAACAATTTCATCAACTTACAAATCAGTGTGTAAAGTATAGTAGACTACAAAGGATTGTATTTTGCATATTTATATGCTTAACCTTAAAATTTAAAAAGGGTTCATTTAAATACAAAAGTTGCAGACGAAAGACTTCCCCAGAGTTTTCTTTTTTTTATGATAAACATACTTATAACCAGGTGAATAAACCACACGAATTCACGGCACGCAGCAAACGCTCTCCATCTGTTTTTAAAGGTTCACAATTAAATAACCTACCTGAACTTCACTAAAGACTGTGAGAAAACGATATCTATTTTTAGATGACAACTAAATAAATTATTATATAGTGAAGCAAACTGGTTCACAATGAAAGACTCATCTGAACAGGTTCACAATGAATTAACTCATCTGAACTTCACTAATAGCTATGCAAAAACCATATCTATTTTTAGATGACAACTAAGTAGTTAGTTATATAGTGAAGCAAATTTTAATATTTATGTTTCCTAGAAACTTTGAAAGTTAAAGAATGCAATATTAGTTCAAAATGATACGTTGAACTTAAAAACGTTCCCAGAAAAGATTTCTCAAAATCTTTCTCTCCGGTGTACTCTTAATTAACTCACAGCCTACGAAGGAAAATAAATATTGAATATTAATAGATAATTATATTTATAAAGTATGTAAAAATATTCTATAAAATGCTATTACTTGAGAAAATTGCCCTTTTTTGCTGTTAACGTTTTATGCTCTTTGAATTATCTGAAAGAAATACTAATGCAGATGATAGACATGAGAAAACAGTTTTGATGAAATGTGAAATAATAAATGTTCTGATTTAAATAAATACTTTTCACGTCATTTAAATGTGCACACAGCAAATGGTAAAAACGTATTAAGTTTAGATAAATAATAAAAGGCAATAGTAAAAGTACATTCTTTTCACTCGCGTTTCAGATGTTTAGATTGGAATAATTGCAGAAGCAGAAGCAACTTTAGATGTTTAGATAGATATTAGATTCCTGATCATATTTGTTTGGGGTGTTTATAATAGGCTCTCTTTTAAATTACATGATGAATGCAT
>KK115334.1:442621-480445 GCA_000611955.2 Stegodyphus mimosarum
CTGCTGAAAAATTGCATTAGGCAGCCCCTGAAGGTAGGGGATTGCCACTGGCCGCAGTACATAATAAAAGTATCGTTGAGCCGTCATAGTGCCCTGAATACGAACTAGAGGTGACCTGGAATCGTAGGCAATAGCGCCCCAAACCATTGGGCCAAGTTATCACGCGGTAGGGCGTTCCACAGTTACTGCCGGATTAGATCTGTCTCCTTGTCGACGCCACACACGTATGCGGCGACTGTCACTGGATAAACAGAAGCGTGACTCATCTGAGAACACGACGTTTCGCCATTCTGACATCCACATCGCTCCAGTCCGGCACCATCCTAAACGTTGGCGTCTATGCTGTGGGGTCAAAGGCAGTCTTCTTAATTGACGCCGTGAGTGCAGGTCACCTTCAACCAATCGATGGGAAATGGTTCTCGTCGACACGGGAGCATCCAGGGTATCTTGCACATGCTGCAGAATCGCGGTACAAGTGACGTGCGGGACCGCCACAGCTTGTGGGCGGATGCGTCGATCCACGCGTGCTGACGTCACTCTGGCTGTACCTGAACCCCTCATTCTTTCCAAATTCCCTTGTTCCAACCCTGTTCGCCATAGCCGATGCACCGTGCTCACATCCAGATGGGTATCAGCTGCGACTTGACATAAGGACCAACCCTTCCTTCTCAGTCCGATCACCATACCGATCGTAAAATCGTCTATCTACTGGAAGTGCCTTCTTTGACGGCGGCCTGGCATTCTCTGCTATTACACGTATCTTCCGAGACAAAAACCAACTTTTTTCGATAATTCGTCTGGCAGAAATAACGACACGAATATTGCCCATTCTGCGCGTTCCTTCCCTTATATCTTACTTCACGTGCGTCGGAGAGCTGCGCATTTCACATCATTCCCACAACTCAGTGACGTGGGTGTACTCTAAAATTTGCATAAATTTCTGACCACTCCTTCTTGGCGTTCCATTTTCAATGTCGAGCAGTGTATTTTTATGAACAAATGGGGCGAACAATGCCTCGAGTTACGAATACTGAAATCGGCAGTAAATGCTTTTTTAGTTGTGTTTTGAGATAACCTCTGAAACAGAACACTCTGGGAATTCTATAAACTTTAATATATCCTACTTCCAAGCAGCAAGTGACTAACAGAATTACGAAATTTACCTGAAGGAAACTGTTGCCAGATTGGATATTTTGTTATATATAATTTGTATCTCTAGTGAAAATTATATTCCAGAAAGTTAACAGTGACAACGGGAAGAAGTTATTAGATTACAAATTTGAGCTCAAGATGAAAGAACTTCAATTTCAGAAGCAGCAATAAAAACAATTTTGGAATATATGGCTTCAGAAGTAGAAATGGGCAAAACCGTTCCTTTAAGCGGTTAGGTTAGGAGAGGTTAGGAAATTGGTAAAACCACTCCTTTTGAAGCTTACGCTACAAAAGTACAGCCCTTACCCAAACTTTCTAACTTTCCCTTCTAGACCTCCGTATTTCAACCATTCTCAAAATAGAATTTTCATTACTTCACGAGCGCTACCAAAATTTAAATATTCTGGCATTGACAATTAGGGTAATGAAGGCTTATAGGAAAGAAAATATAACTTAAGCTAAATTAGTTATTTGAAATAAACGTAAACCCCTACAAGTTGTTTATCCTAAGTAAATCATATCGCGGTTTAAAATCTTCTGACAACGATAAAGAATAACACAGTTAACGTACGCGAATTTCTTCTTTAATGGACAAAAACAAAAATTTATGTTATTAGGTTTTATTATTAGTAAAACTGGCATAAGAATAGTGTAATGAAAAAATAATTTGCTAGAAAATTTAGTACTGGTATCTTCATGCCAGTTAAGTTTAAATAGTTTATTTGTATCTCATTACTACCGAAAGAATCTTATTGTTTCGATATTTTTGTATATGATTACAGCAACAGAATAAAATGTTTGTTGCAACGGATTTAGGGATTTTTACACGTGAAACATATTTAAAGGAAACCAATACTAAAATCTAGCAAATGCGCAAACTTAAACCTAAATAGTTATTTCAGAGTCTTGAAGGACTTCTTTCATCAACAACAAGTAAAAATAGCAAATAAGTTGCGATACGAAATCTGAATGAGAAGGGTAACTGACACAAGGAAATATCCCACTTGTTTACTCTTAAAAGATGCTTCCCCTTCGAAATATTTCAATTTTAGTTAGGAATAAATTAACAGTGAACAATAGTATACCAAACTCGGGGAGCAAGCGAAATCCTATATTACGACACACTGTTTGTATCTATAGGAAAGTCGTTGGATCTTCATGCATATAAAAACAGAAAAGCCGTGTGAAGTATGATGAATATTAAATAGTTTCAGAGTAAATGGATCAGTATAGCCTGTTACACAGAAAGTCATGAAAATCGTATATACTGAGAGTTATGTAGTTTTGATGAATTAATTCTTTGGTGTTAGAATTGGAATTGGAATTATTGAATAATTACAGTATTGTTAGTACTTATTTATATCTTTCCAGAATAATTACCTTATTTAGCATAAATGTAAATTTACTGAACTTAAGTACAGGAACTGTAAATTTACTACTGCAGAGAACTTTATTACTGTAGAGAAAGAGTACTGTAGCACTGTAGAGAAAGAGAAAAAACCTTCCAAACTATCAAGCTTAAAAAAATAGCTCGTATACTCTGCCTTAGTGATTTAACCAATTAAACAAAATAAGTAACTTAATTCTACTTCTTTTTCAATAAAATCGAGATATAGGCGGTAAATAAAGATTCAGCATCAAATCCCTTTTCGACGAATATTTTTGTCTAATGTGCAGTTGTAAATAAATTTATTTCTTCTTTTTTTAAGCAGTCACTAGTGTAATGCATTATATAATAATTATTTCTAAATTATTTTAGTTCTAAATTTGCTTAACTTTGTGTAATATTAACGACATGTTGCATAATACTCTTTCATAACGTATGCATATACATTTCAAAATATAACTCTGGGTATGTATGCCAAAGTTTTGAATCAACTTGTTTTAAATCCTTCAACCTTTGGTTATTGCTAGTATGCTGAGTTGATTAGATTACTCATTTCCTACTTAAGACTGACATGAAAAACCAGTTCAACTTTTAAAATTCGCTTGATTATTATCCATGACAGCTCTGCTGGTAATAAAAGAGCAAGCAGCCACCTACAATTAAGTCCTTGTAGTTTTATAATAGCTCTTGAACTATATTTAACGCCGACAAGTGCAGTCTTCGACATCAGAAATAACCATGCAAAAAAACTACTAACCTAACAAAGAAATATTCCACAACATCAACTTCAGATCATTATATCCCTTCACAAACCGGAAATAAATCCGAAAATTAGAAACAAAACAGAAATCAAAACTAATACTTGTGTTGATCTAGATTCCGTAATTGCTGTGTATAAAAAAACCAAACAAATGTCCATTTTTCGCCCAAATCCGAGTGAATCCTTTCCCCTCCCCTCTCGTCAACCCTACACTTCCCCTATTCGAAACTCGAGACGGCGCACGCAGGTGATCTCAGAGGCGCAAAACGCGGAAAAATCAGCACGGTGGGCGGGTCAACTCCGCACCCACCCGTCCCCTTATATGTCGATGAGAGCCGTGCTCGACTTAAGCACCACTGGCTGAAGCCTTATGAGCCAAAGTGTTCCGTGTGCAAAGCGATAGAAAACACTAAGGCAAGAGTGTTTCGAATACCCTCGCTTTCGAACTCGGGATTTTGTACACTTAGTGCCTCCGAGGCTTATCGAGAAGACAGCAGCATTTTGTGGGAGTGCCACCTTCAAGAACACTTGGTTTTTTTCTTCTTTTGCTGCTTCATTGCTCAACGAAGGTAAGAATACTTCTGCATTTTTCCGAATATTTTCAATTTTGTAAAACAAAATTTTTGCTTTTACTCGTGGAATTTTTCTCCCATATTAGCGTGGAGTACTACTGATATATACATTTTTTTAACTGCAACTCTCTTTGAAAACTTCGAACTTTGTTGCTATAGCAAGACCTAGCGGATGCAAAACAAGACATCTGTCTACTTTGTCTCTCTGTCTGTTTGATACAAATATTTAGAGCTGACATTACTTTTCTTGGAATTTAAATTTCGTCTTCAGATTGACTAGAGAAATTTAAACGAATGAAAAGAATATTTAAGAAAAATGAATCGAAAAAAATATAGCACAACAAAATAAAAGAAAAAAAAATTCGGTTAGTTATTAGAAAACAAATTTTATTTAAGGAAGTTTTTTTAAGGGAATTGTTTTAAAATATTTTCTGAGATCAAATTATTTTTCTCTAGCATTATTCCATAAATTTCTGCTGCACTTTTCTCAACAGTACAAAAATGCTTACAAAAATAAGTAAGGAATAAACTAAACTGAAGAATCAGAACTGCACTGAGAAATTTATGTTTTCAAATAATGTAGGAAGTGAGCCTGATTATAATTAAAGATTACTGAACTTTTTTGTGGTAACTACATTTCGTGTTGAACAGTTAGTTGGCCCTGAATTTCAGTTTCACTGATAGTACGATTGACTAATATTATCACGGAAGCAGCCTGCATTTAACCCTAGGAATGAATAAAGTTTTGATTTACAGTATTTAATGAAATAAGTCCCCAAATTCGGAGGTACACTTTTTATACTAGTGAAGATGTTATTATTGGAAGATAATTGATCTCAAGAATTATGTATGAGATTATGCCGCAAAGGACTCGAGAAGGACTATTTCTATATCATCATCTACATGCCTCAAGAAAACATGAAAAAGTATTGAGGCGGAAAAAATGTGGAAAGCGAGGTATTTAAAAAAAATTTTACATTTTTTGGACAAATTTATGGAAGTACAATTTTACAGAAAAGTATTTATAACGAAATTAAATTCGCAGAAAAACTCATGCAAACCCACATCAGAGAAAAAT
Source organism: Stegodyphus mimosarum (assembly GCA_000611955.2). NCBI lineage: Eukaryota > Metazoa > Arthropoda > Arachnida > Araneae > Eresidae > Stegodyphus > Stegodyphus mimosarum. The sequence continues at coordinate 447,571 of KK115334.1, forward strand.
TAATCTTTTAGGTTTTCCTGTGCGATTTGAGCTTAAACGTGAAACGTATGGATGTGAAGCGCAACATGCAGTAAGGAAAAGAAAGAAGAGAACTAATTTGGCGAAGTAGCCTTTGGCGATCGGATAACGCGCTGTCGCCAAAAGCGTTATTCACGAAAGTTTCTGATGCAGTTTGCTTAATTTCCCATTCCTTGAATTTGAGAAATTATATTTTCGGAAATAATTAATAATCAAAGAATGTTCAATAATTACTGATCGAAAAATTTTAAACCGTGTTTTCTATTCTGACAAACATTTCTAGTCTATTTCAAATTTAAATAGGGTTGTTTACGTAATCTAATAATGTTTACTCTGTCAATTTATTTTCGTTATAGTTTAGAGCAGAGGTGAAAGTTTTCTTCAGCCTAAGATGTCATTTAAAGTTTTCCTTTTCCACTACAAAAATGCAAAAATTCCTCTATTATTTGATGCAGCAGATTAAAAGTACTTTTTAAATAAATTTGATTTATTTAAATATGATATTTTTGAATATGTACAAGCTTAGTGACATTCTTAACGTTTGGTAACTGACGTAAGAATTTTGAATAGTCCTTCCTATCTCGTTTATACATAAAAATTCCCTTTATAATAGTTTCTTCGTCATTTAATAGTAATAAAAAATCGAAGATACTTTCTTTATATTATTATTAGATGGTTAGGAAAACACTGTGAAAGAAGATTGTGAATTGTACTTTTTGGACAATGTATTGTAAAGAATTTTACCTTGACATAGAATGAATACTAGGAATATTAATTCTAAGAGATATTTTTAAAACATAGCAAATACACAAAAATTATATCTGGTCTTCATTACCTGTAATGATTGTTTTCCTTGTCAATTTATTTATCTTGTCTAAATTTTTCTTGTTTTAAGTGTTAAAAGATACGATTACAATAATTTTTAAAAGTTGTGCAATTAATTTAAGAAACAAAACTTTAATAATTCATATTAAATTGCTAATATTATTCATTTACATCAATACTGAAATTTAAAAATTTTGGATAATAGTCTAATATTTCAAAAACGACTTTGCAGTTAAAAGGTTCAAAAATTTAAAATGTAAATAATAATCATATATAATTAAAAAATTATATCTGATCTTTATGTTCTGTTTCAATAAAATATTCTGAAACAGTTACGACAGGTTTAATAACTAAAAAATTGATCTTGAGAATTTCAGCTTAGAGAATATTAATGCATACTAAAAATAGCATGTTAAACTGTAAAAAAGAGGTGCTGCGATATAATTCCATCACATGTCAGCGCCATGTAAAGACTTCTTTAGCAAAGATATAATTTTTGTGCATTTTTACCACATCGTTTGCGCGTGAGATTTTCAATTATGATGCATTTTATTTTATAGAAATGAAAAATGATTACTAGTTGCATTTTTTGCGAAACGAAAACAAGGTTATACGTCAATAAAAATTCATTTAATTTTTATTTGGAAACAATGTTTTTTGTTAGTTGAAGCTAAACATAATTTCATCACTTAATTTTAACAATCACTTTTATGCACCGAAAAATTTCAATTCTAATTTTTTATTTAAATTTGTAAATGCAAATCTTTATTGAAAACAATTCTGTGGACAAAAAGGTAAAATTCTTTCAATTGCATTGCTGTAATTACAGAAAATATATAATGAATTACAAAATTTTTGGAATTTTAGGAAAAGTAGTGTCCGGACATTTTAAGCTCTAATTAAATGAAAATTACATTTATAAAAAATTAACTTAAATATAAATCTTACATAAAAATCTGTTTGGAAAATTTTGATACTTTTGATATTTGATAATGCATTACGAATTATTATTTAGTTATCTTAATCAACTTATTTAACTAAAATTAAATTCCATTTCCAGATGTTATCATTTTAAATGCATTAGAATTTATAACATAAGGAAAACAATTCTTCTGGAAATTACGTTCGTTGCATAAATAGTTTTAAATAATCTCTTAAGTTTCATTTCGCAATCAAAATAATCTTAATGTGAACGATTTAGCGTCTAATGACAGTTGAGTTAGACAAATACAATGGGACGAATAAAAACAATGGGATGAATGTAATCATTTGCAGTTAAATCGTTGCCAAAAGATAAAAAGATAAAACTGCGTCTTGAATAGCTATTTAAAGTACTATATTTTGGAGGATTGGAGTTCTTTCAAGCGGGGGAAGATGGAAACTATTTTAGAAGGAGGTTTTAAAAATAGACTGACTTTGAACCCCCACTTTGGGTGAGACGTTTTGTTAAAAGCAGCACTTTTAGTGATTCATGGTTTGTTGTTGTAGTGATTGATAAAATTTAAGGAGGCTAAATATAATCAGGAAGTAAATTCATAAACTATATGCGTAATAGTTACTATGTAAAGCAAAAACATTGCTTTAAATGTTTTATTAATATAGAAATATATTTCTTTTAAATATTATTTTCTAGTGTTTTTCTTACATTGTTTTTCCCTTTTATTTATTATATCAAGTATTATGCTACTGTAAGTTTCTCAAACATATTTTCATGTTGATCCACAGCGACCTTAATGGTAATTTTGAAGACAATCAAATTTAGAATAAAGCAGTTCTAGCTGCTGGTGACCAAATTGTTACACTATTTTATATAAACGAAATAATCAAAGAAATATATAATATGTATGTTTATTTTTTACGTTTTGTTTTGCTGTATGATGGTTTTTGAGAGTATTTATCCGTTTGCCTTTGAAAACAGATCAATATTTTTATTGGTTAAACATTGAAAACTGAATAATAAATCATAGTTTTCCATAAATGATAATATTTTCTTACTAAGAGGAATTTGCTGTGACCGATTTATTTTACGATAATGCAGAACATTGAAAAGTGTTTAAAGCATTAAAATTAATCGAACCAAATAAGGATATTTTCGAAATGACGGTAAATTTTATACACCGTAATTTAACATTTACATTTAATATTCAGTCTCCAATGGTGCACTTAATTTTCGTTATGCTACTTGATAAATTAATATTTTTCAACCAATCTCGTCAAGCAGGAATTTTATTATTTTTTAACAAATAAAATTATTTAGACAAGCGAAAAAGGATTATAATGCAATGGGATCAAACAGTCGAATTGAACGAGAAACAAATTTCTGATAACCGAAACGTCAAAAAGAACAGAGCACTGACAATATTGTAATGAATGAATGGGAGTGATGTATTATTTTGAACAGCCAAGATAACCTATGTTTTTACTCAACTGACAGCTTTGCTGGTACATTATATACGCTTATAAAAATCTGTTGTAAAGTGTTTTCACCATACAGAGAACGGAAAGTAATAAGTGACAGCAGTATATGAAGTCACTGCATATAACCTATTCAAATGATTATTTTATTTTATATGGATTAATAATATAACTACTTCTTTTTTTAATAAATTCTAATAAAAAATATTTCATTTTGCATGAACAGATCAAAGTACGTGTATAAATCCATACTTTCCATTAATCCATTAATAAATCAAGTTATATAGAAGACTGAAAAGTAAAGCACATAATCATCCTTTATCGCCTGATTGGCTACATGTGGAGTAGAATTTATGAAAACTTGTATTGCCAAAATAATGGGTTCTGTGGAGTGCAGCAAAAATAAATCCATTCGTCAGTTTTAAATAACCTTTATGTGTATCCGGAGGAAAAGATATAATACATGTATGAATGAATAAGTTAGAGGACAAATTTGGACTTTCTTATATGAGTAATTTGACTTTTTTATTTTCTTATGAAAAATTACATCATATTTTAATGGTGTTCCAAACTTTTAGTTTAGGTTTTTTATAACCTATAATTTCTTACATCCGAGTTACTTAAAATAGAAATTAAATGTTAAAAAGATCGTTTAATGCTAAGAAGAGTAGGTGCATAATGTTCATTAGTGATAAATACTATGCTAAGAAACACATTTTTCGAAACAGAACTTTTTTTCTTTTAAGGTTATAGTGTAAAATAATATTTTAATTCAGTATCGAATTTGGATTTTAATTATTAGGCCTCTTTGTAGTTTTACTTAGCATAAAAAAGTTCTAGCAAAAAATAAATAAATAAATAAATAATAAAAAGAAAACATTCTTTCATTTCATAAGGAAATAATTGTAATGTTAAATATTCAACAGTTGAACATAATTTATATAATTATTCATTTGTTACATTTTTCAGTTTACTCATTTTAAAACAACTTTACGCACAAACAAACAATTTACAGAGTAGAAACAATTTTAAAAAAAGATAAATGATAAATGAAATTTGGACCTTGAATTTTTAATTTTATAAATAATTGTTAAATGTATTTTCTAAAATAACAATTTCTTAAGCAAAACAAAAGAAGGCTGCCATTTTTCTCACGTAATCATTGGATTTTCGAACTCTGTTATTTTCGAATGTTTTTCAACAAATAGAATATATTGTTTGATAAAGTAAACATAGATTTTCAGTTGCACAATTACAGAAATATTTTAAATACTAAAAAAAGCACGCACGTAATGAATTCAACAAAATTCTTTGCATTTTAATCCTGTTTTTCTATCCAAGAACATTCGTTTGATATCCATTTGTCTAAATAAGAAGCAAATACTCAGTTATATACATTAAATTTTTTATTCATTTTAAAGCATTATTTTTCGTTTTCACAAGTTTCAAAATAGCCAGAGAGATTTAAAAATGATATCACGCATATAGATCATTGTATTAGATTTTCAAAGAAAATAAAAGCTGCAAAATTAATCTTATTAATGTGTTGTTGTGACTTAACTCACATGTCTGACAGTAACATTAGAACAAACCCACGAAATTCCTCGTGGCAAGGAGGGCAAGTTGCGCCTATCGTTGGCAAGAACCTTGAGCACCATACAGGTGACAGTAGAACTTTGCTAAGTTTCGCCCCCAAATTTGATGAACAGCACCCCGGGGGGGCACAGGTCCAGGGGTTCCCACCCCTCTTCCTCTACCACCAATCTCTTGAGAGGACTTTCGGCTCGTCGCATATTTAGTGTGCCCCCATACCACACGGACATTATACATTTACAAGCATGTGTGTCTTCTCTGGGATTCAAACCCAGGACATTCGGTACAGCAGTAGGCTCGCTTAACCACTACACGGTCTGGGCGGTAACACTTATTTATTGTTATATCAAGTTACATGTAGCTTGCCCCTGGATTAAAACATTTTGGCAAGATACATTTTCTAATAAAACACTAACAGATTTATTTATTTTTTCCTATTAATGTATAAACTGTGGTGGTGTCTCGGAAATCCCAGAACTTCATTTTATTTCATGGATAAGGATAAAAAAAATAATCTCAATTGTAAACGTATTTTCTCGGTCCTATTTTGTTGTCATTTTGCTTTTATTTCACTTACATAAAAATAAAGATTTGATGATAAATTTTAAAACAGAAATATGTATGTAAATCTTACCTATCTTTAATCTACTAAGTTCTTAAATCTTACTTCATAGAATTTATTTCCATCTGAAACTTCAACTTTTTGCAGTTTCCTAGTTTGTAAATTAGATAATACTTTTTTCATTCTGCATAGTTCGATCGATTACGAGATTGAGTACACAAAAATTTTATTTTAGCAGTTCAACTTAAACTTTAGCCATAGTGATATTAAAGTGATTTAATATACTGAATATTGTAAATTTTATACATATATATATATATATATATCAATATTTAGAGTAATTTTGGAGCTAATTTTGTTAAGCAAAGATTTTAAAAGTATTTTATAAAAAAGAATTGTTTAATTATACTGCTCCTTCTGCATACATGTTTTAGTACTTTTTGAATTCTGCGCGATAGGCTATAATTAACATAATCAACTTTGAACTCTAAATCATTTAATAGTCTATTGTATGAAAATTACTGAACTTATAGCTTTGCTTTACATATAATTTCTGTGATGCGCTAGTATGGCTTACATTTCAAAATTATTTCTTTTAGAGATGTACAAAGCATTAATTTTGCTAAATTGATATCTGACGTAAGTGAAAAACAAATTCAAGATAAAACTTTTAAAAAACATATCTATATTTATAAGGAACGTACAAATAAATTTTAGTAAAATTAGTAAATCACATAATTACAGCTCTTGAATCTTGAGAGTCGTTTATTCAGTTGACGTGGTAAAAATATCTGAGAATCAATTCAAACGTTTTACAAATTTCCAGCATCATTTTAAATATGAAGAAAGCATAGAAGAGGAGAAGGTTGTTTCAGGAATTATCACAGATAAACATTAATCATGGAACACTAACTTCTTTTCAGAAAATTTAGAATAGATATGTTGATCTAGACACAGGGAAATTTGTCGTATTCCTTTTTAAAGGAAGCTTTTGTTAGATGGCAATAGAACTAAACTTACCAAGGTTTTTAACTTAATATTTCTAATGCATTTCTAGAGTAAGCTTCAAAATTTTCGAATGACGAAACTGGTTAAGTTGACGAAAAAGCGAAGATAACATTTTCGAGTTCCGATTTTTTTTTCAAGATTATGAATTTTAAGCATTCGAATGTGCCATTCCTACTTTCACTAAATGACGTACCTACTACTGCTAATTATTTTTCCTACTACTATTAGTTTGCTCGACAAGATGTGCTGCTTTAATAATTTGAAACGAATATAATAAATATTTCATGAATTATCATATAAAGCTTAATTCATAGAGTGGAGGAAAATTGCAAAATAATTTTCAAAATACAAATTCGTGATATTAGGCAGTGCTTCTTTACTTTATTCGCTGTAGGCATTCAACTTATTTGCTTTACTTTTTATTGATGAAAAAGTCTATGGAAGTACATTTTTAACCAACGTATCCTTGTATTTCTTAAAAAATCCTCTTAGTTACGGCTAAGCTCCCTATCGAGTAGTTTCATCACAATTTATATGATTCATGATACAATACACGCTACAAGTGATACATGATACCAGATACTATCATAATATTTTAAATATCGTCGGAGTCCACAGGTTAAAAATTGCACATAAAACATAATACTATTTTGATTGTTTAATTTCTTAACGCAACGAGGTAATTTTCATTGACAAATAACAACAAACGAGCAAAGCAAAACATTTAATATAATTTGACGATGGAAATGGCTGTAGTTAGATTTGTAATCGGGAAACTCTAAGAATTTCTCCTTCAGTTCTCAAACACTATTACGCAAACATATTCTTTAAGTAATAGAAGCTTATTTGAACGCTTTAATCTGATATAATAAATGACAACTGCATATATAGTTTACACTTCTAGTAGAAGGCATTTCTACAGCTTTTACTTAGCTTAATATTGAGAATGTAGTTTATTTACATTAACTTTTTGGCACATCGCCACTCCATAGACCTGGGACCTTAGCTGCTCTTTAGACAAGCGCTTGTTGTTGAAGCATATTATTATTTATTATTACTTCCTGCTTATTATTTCTAAAGCCATGTGGAAGAAAATTTCTTGAAAAATGTCTCCCATGACACCTGTTAAAAACTAACCTTAAACCGTTACCGAGGAGCAGTATTTTTCAACTCTGTTCATTTCGGTGGAAGTATATTCATCCGTTGCATTTGGAATCATACGCAAAAGATAAATTTTTGGAGTTATAGATATTTGAACTTCGGGTAACTCTTACGAAACATAAAGGTTAATGTCATACGGTTCTTTATAGTATATACTTCCAATTATAAAACGTTTTGTCTATCACAAAAATTCATGTTTTTATATTTTTAAATTTTAAAAAAGTCCTAAAATGCAAAATCTAAATTTTTACACGTTCTTCCGGTCCATATACTTATATCGGGCAGACAAGAAAGTAATTTCGGATTTTTAGTGTGAAATAAAACTCAGTTTTTTTTCCATATAAAAAAATGAAGTTTAATCAGTCAAATATTTTCCATTCTGTTTGACGATCTTTTTGCCATCCTTCTGCTTACTTCATGATTCAAAGCTCCTAGAACTTCTGATCTTTTATCAGGAAAAATTCAACCAAATGCAATTTGAGGGTCATCGTTATTATTGAAAATTTTACCATTTAAGAACTTTTCTAAACTTGGAATTCAACAATAATCCGATGGTGGAATGTCAGGGCTACATAGGGGATATAACATTGGTTCCAAACCAAGTTCTAATAATTTCGTACGCGTTGCTAAATATGTGTGAGGCTTTGCTTTAAACACAATTTCTTTTTGATTTGCCAATTCTGACGTTTTCTCTTTGATTGTTACCCAATTTCATGCGTTGTTGGCAGTAAACTTCTGAATTGGTCGTTTGACTGCTGGGAAGCAGCTCAGAATGTACAGTACCTTTGAAATCCCACGCAACTGACAGCGTGATCTTTTCCTAATGCAATTTAGCTTTCGATACAATTTGTGCTGATTCATCATGCATCGACCATGGTCATTTAGATTAATGTAATTGTAGACGATCATTTTTCATCACCAGTGATAATTCATTTCGACAAAAGGTCGATAGCATTACGTTTGAAATGCGTAACGCAAATATTAATTCGTTGTGTTAAGTGAATTTCTTTCAGTATATGTAGAACCAAAATATCGAGCTTCTTAACGGGTCCAAGACATCTTATACAATTTTTATTTATTACGAGTGATACATTTAACCTTTTTGCAATTTCTCGCACAGTAGTATGCCAATTCGATTTAATTATGGCTTTAATTTTGTCATCATCATCTTCAGAAGGTTGGCCAGAACGTTTCTCATCTTCAAATGAAAAATCACCAGAACGAAATTCTATAAACCAATTTTGATACATGCGTTCTGTTAAGCAATCAACGCCATAAACTTCCAATAACTCTTTGTGAACTGATCTGCTTTATTGCGTTTATGAAAAGAAAAGGTAAAATATATAGAAAATTTTTATTTTTGTACATCATGTTAAAATTAATAGTAAACTAACAGTTTGAACAAAAAATACGCAATTTGTTTCTGCATCACGCTAAAGGTGTCAGCTGCCAAATCTCAAAAGAAAAAAAATAGAAGATTGATAGAAGACTAAGAAAACGAACACAACGCTATCTATTTGTGCAAACCGAAATTACTTTCTTGCCAGCCCAATATTTAGGAGAATTTTGTATTCGTTATAAAACACCAAAAGTTACTCTCGTACGACACAAATCGACCGAAATATTTGATATTAAAATTGCGAATTACATTTAGGCGCGAACACAAATTGAAGAGCAAAATGTTTGTGTGTGTACGTAACTAAAAATAAACTTTCAGATATTTAAGAATTTAAGTGACAAGCATTTCTATGCAGATTATTGTGAAAAGTATTGATCTGTATAACGTTTTTTAAAACAGAGATCTTATTCACAGAAACATATAAAAAACATTTTAGAAAACACTGGCAGGCTTCTGTTGGCACGCAATACTTGATAGTTTTGGCAGCAATTGTTGTTATCATCTTATCCATAAATTTCATGGAAGAATGGTTGCCAGAGCCTCAAAGAGGTTGAACTTCTACCCCAATTTTAAGGAAAACACCCCGCTGGGGTCCGAAGGTCTCCACCCCTCTTTCCTTCCACCAAACTACACGAAAGGACTTTCGGCTCTCCATATATTTAGAGTGCCCCCATGTCGCAAAGACACTATGCATTTACAATCATCTATGCTTTCTCCGGGATTTGAAACTGGGCCCTTCTGTACAGCAGTAGGCTTCCCTAACCATTATACCGTCTGAGTGGCACTTTGCAGTTGTTAAAAATAAAAATATTTGTAGTTTAAAAAATTTTTGTACGTTTATCAGATTATGATTTTAAAGTAATAAAACTTCATGAGAATATTAATAACTCATTTTTAGACTTTGAAAACTTATAAATTACTTGTTGGAAAATTCTTTCGACATACCAGATATAAAAACCTTCGTAAATCGCAAAAAGCACCATTGAATGGCATTTAAGGAGGAAAAAACTAACCTCGAACTTTTCGAATTTATTTGCTAACCGACCTCTAAATACAAATGAAGATGGCATCAAAAATTGGATATTTTCGAAAAAATATCTCGGATGTGATATTAAATAGCTGGGATATTATATTGAGCAATACTGTTTCACAATAATCCGCTTAGAAATGCTTTTCAATTTAATCTCCTGACACCAGAACCCTTTTTAGAAACTGAAATTTAATTTTTAATTATGTACAAAAGCAAATAATTTGGTCTTAATTTGTGTGTGTTCACTAAATATGATCTCCGACCTTAGTACCAAATAGCTCTGCCAGTTTTTGTCGTATGAGAATCAAACTGTTTTGTGCTTTATTTTTTATAGAGTTCAAAATTTCCTAAATATAAGCATAGGTACTAGAGGAACGAATAAAATAAATTCATAAATTTTAAAAACTTGTTTTCTCTAAATTTAAAAATGTCAAAACATGAGTATTTTTGTAGTTGGAAGTTACAACATTAAAACAACCAACGGTCGTAAAAATAAGATAAGGGCATTTGTCGACACGTATATATCTTTGATATTTTGATGGACTATTCTAAAAATCTCTTTCCTAATACGAGAAATTTTGGTTACTGTCATATGGAATGTAGACTGTAAATTGTGTTTTTTGTTTGAAATTAAAAAAAAAACTCAAATTTATTTTCTAATTGCTATGGAACTTCCATTATAAACATTTTTCTGCTGGCAGCAAACAAATCCTATTTCGTTGAATTTAACTATCTACCTATGCTTCCTTTATATAATGTAAGAGTAATTCTTAAAGTCATCATTGCTTAAATGAATCTTCAGAAGCTTGTTACTTTGGAATGGAATGCAAACAAAAAGATCGCTGCTTAATTCGATCTTACTGGTCAAGAAATCAGCTTCCACAATGAAAACAAAATATCGAATGTTTTAGATTTCTTTCGGATTTTTACATTAACTGCAAATTCTTCGCAAATATTCGGAAAATATTCTGAAAAAAATTTTTTTTTCATTCGAGTAAATTTTGTTTTGTTTTCCTTAGTGAGGCATATTGCAGAAAAAAAGCTCATAAACTTTTTTCACAAGACTGCAAGCCAAAACTGATCTTCATTGCAAAACATTATTATTTACATGAAAACTAATTACCTACGCACTTGTGATTATAATCCTGCCTGACTGTCCAATCATACGAATTTTAATATCTTTCACTAGTATATCATGACCGACTCTTGTCTTATTTCTTCGTAATCTCAAAATCACACAATGGTTAAGCAAACCATAATACATTTAATGTTGCGCTAAAGCTATTTTTAGCGTGATGAAAAAATATACATATATCCATGACAGGTTTCACTTTATCTGGGAAATTCCAGAATATATGAAGTCTTTTCGATTTCATCACAAGTTATTAAAATCAAGTTAAAAAAGTTACAAGTTAAAAATTGTCAATTTGTTCATACCAAACTGTGAAATTGGCTATTATTCCTAATTTACTTTGAGGCGAGTTCAGTTCGTTTTCTGGGTCCCGAAAATAATCTCTTATTCTATTTTTATTAAATTATCCTAATATTCATTAAGTTTGAAACTTTGTTTATAATCGATTTGCATACTGTTGCTAATTTAAACTGGCATTAGCATACAACAGTTTCATAACGAATAAGGTGCGACGAATAATAAGCTTCCTTTTCAAGTAAACAGTTTTGTTAAATAATCCTCCATTGGGACACGAAACTTTACCTATTAATATTTTCTTAATTAAAATTTATATTTCGTGTCCAATTAATTATTTTATAAAAATTTTTTTACAATTTCATAATTAATTAATTCACTCCGTAAAAAAAACAAAATATATTGGTCTTCACATTAAGATTTAGAATAAATGAACTGATATGTAGTACATTTAACACAGTTAAGGCGTTTAAGTACACTATACACTATTCAGCACAATTTTATTAAAGAATCATAAGTTAGAATAACTATGAAATCTTTATTTACCAAGTTAGAAAGCTTGCTTACCTCAAATAGAACACAAACCAAAATTAACAAACTTGACAAACATTTAAATTGAAGTTCTGAAAAAAAGGAACTTACAAGAGACCCATTAATAAGTTTTAAATATCTTCAGGCTTCCCTTTTAGGCAAAAATAGCGGGAGTATATTCCATGAAAGAAGTTAACGTGGCTGAAAAAGAATAAAGTCAAATACAACGTTAGTACAAAATCTTTTTAAGACTTCTTTGCATCAAAACCTCTCTTGCCAATATATATTGTTTGGCGATCGTTTGTTTTTGACGCTGCCGAGTTTTACTATGCAAAAGTGACACTAATTTATTCTAACACAAACATTGCATAAAACTATTTATAATACATCTTCTGTAATAATTATATCAGCAATTAAAGTCTCCTCGTTCATAACATTTCAATTTTATGATGACAAAAAAATGTCTGTTAGATACTCAGTTTATATAAAATTAGAAATTACAATAGGACAAACTTAATGCATTTTATTTCTGTCAGAATACATCATTAATTCATTGCTTTACAATCTCCTCTTGTATTCTGTATGACGATGTAGTTTTACTTATTCCTATTCATTTATAACAGTTTGGCTCTTGTTTGGTTTGGTTTGGGTAATTAATTAGTCGTGCAAGTGTAGTCGAGAGTTGCTTGATGTTTGTGTTCTAAATTCATCACAAATTAAATATGTTTTTGAGTAAATATGTTTGTTATTAATAGATTAACCACCATATCTGAGTCGTCACTATGTATGAGAAAATGTATGAATATTAAAACATAACACACATTCATTCTAAAATGAAATCTGAAGTATTTTGTTGCAAATCAGATTTACTACGAGAGTTCGAAAACTGTAAGAGCGGCACCTATCGGAGTAAAATACAACAAAAAGATAGGTTGAGTTTATGTACAATGTTCTTCGAGTATTTTGAATTGCTTTGTTCTGCTACTATTGGAAGTTTTTAATTTAATATATGTACATTTTTTTAAATGGTCGGTTCTTAAATGAAATAAGGAAGCAAATGAAGCAGAAAACGTACATTTCATTAATATTTTAAAAATAAAATTGCATTTCAGTGTTCCTACACAGAATTCAATGCTAAACTCCGAACGATATTTTTTAATCAGTCAATGATGTATGTAAATAATGAAAGGAAACTCATAAAGCATTTAAAAATTATTTTGTGTCAGAAAATTGTGAAAACATTATTTGAAATTATAAATTCTTATTTCTTTCCAGAATGAATTTTGTGTATTCGAGATTTTTAACAATTGAAAAGTAATTAATAAAAATTTGCACCTATTCTAAAAAAGAGCAGCAATTGCTTTCGAAAGATGCAAACAATTTAAATGCATAATATTTAAAATAATCATTGAGAGTTTACTGAAATTAAATTTGATTTATGTAATGAAAAGTGATGCTCAAAGTTCAGACAATCTAAAAGTTCCTGCAACATTTAGCATTTAAAATAATAACATAAGAATTAATTTTATAAATCTAAAATGATATTTATGTAGATTCTATATGCTTAAGCACATTTATTATTAAATGTATTGCATTCTCTGAAAAAAACAGATGATTTCTATTTAAATATCTTAATAATGTATAGATTTAGTTCTCACTTACATTTCCAAAGTGAAAAAATTTATAATGATTTCGATTTATATACCTTGATACTTTACAAAATTAATTTCCAGTTATATTTCCGAAGTGAAAAAAAAATTATATAGTATGGACATTTATAGGTAATTTAAAAGAGCATAAATTTTCTTTCGTTTGCTAAACAATTTGAAACTGTTAAACTCCAAGTAAACTTAAATGTTTCTTTCTTTCATATCTAAGTGAAAGTTAAAGTGCGAAACCACTCAGCTTTCATTTCCGTGAAAGCGCTCTTACAGAAGATTCGGGAAAGAAGCAATTCTGTTCTAGAAATAATTTTTGGCTACTGGAGTTTCATCCAACAGCCTTTCCAAAAAAGATTCCACGAGAAAAAACTAAAGCAAAAGTCTCACTGTGAAAACAAGAGTAATTCTTGTGCTGCCAGACCCTTCATCCCACGCGTCTTTTTTCCGGGGAAGTCACGTGATACTCCCAAGCCACCCACAGCAGCCAATTATAGATCGAGCATTTCCTAATATGGCTCGCGTTTAAAATGGTTCAGAAACATCAGCTTTCTTTCAATCTGCGCTTGATATTCACTTTACTTCTACAGTCACTTTATACCTCACTTCAAAAATGCGTTTTTATCGTTACTTTCTTAAATTTATTTATGGCTTTTAAGAAAGAGATAGCAGCAAACAATTCATTTAAATGCAGTTAGTCTGTTTAGCAGTATTAGCATTTGGAAAAAAAAGGGAAATAAAACAATTTTCCAAGATAGAAAAAAAGGAATTTTCTTCTGATTAAATATGTATATTAAGCTAATAAGAAAAATATATAAATAAAATTTTGCCCTTTATTCTTTTCCTTTTAGTTTTGTTAGGAAAGCTGGATTTAAGTTTACATTTTTTTGCGGAAGAGTTGGTTAAAATCTTTAATAATATTATTTTATTGGAAAAAGTATCTTTAATTTACAGAATACAAGCTTTTAATTTACGTAGTTTAAAAAGCAAACTGATTAAATTTTAAATAAAACAGTCTTACAGCCTAGATTTCCTTTATACACTGAAATTCAGATAAGCGGAAAGTTTTAAAAATAAATTAAGTTTAAAATTGGTTTAAATTTTTTAAACATAAAGCTAGAAAATTATATTTTCTATAAATTTAAATAACAGAATAGTTGACGTAGAAAAAAATATAACGTGCATGTGTTATATTTTATTTTCTTAACATTAACAAGTAAAAAATACCTTAGTGGGGGAAAACAATCAGTTAAAAATGCTAGCAAAATCAAGTTTCTCATTTCTTCTTTAATTGCACTTGAAATAAAGAAAAATTCAATATCAGAAAATATCACACAATACTTTGCCTCCAGTATAACTATGTGATAGACAGTATCAGAACAATAAAATTATAAGATGCAAAATGCAACATTTGAATTTTTAATTCATCAAGCTTGAAATATATTGAGCAAATTTTAAGCTACTATATAAGTATCAAAGCTATTTATTCTATGTAATTTTCTGCGTATCTTAAGATCAAAATAAATTATTTGAGAGAATAATTAACATTCTAGATGGAATAAACCTTTTATTTAAATGGCATACAATTTATTATTAAGAATATAATAATGCCTGCAATAATTCAGAATATAATCCTGACAAAAACAATTCTTTCAGTTTTCTACCCTACATAGTATTAAATATTTCATATATTTGATTAAAGTTTTAATTTTTAGGAAGAACGTTCTTAAAACGTGAATAAATCTAAAATATCGTTCTATTCTCAAAAAATCGCAAAAGAAATCGCATTCCTGTATATAAAGTAATTTAAAATAAAATTTTGAAGTAATATAAACTACAGATTCAATCACTGCTTTTCACTTTCAGTCCTAATATCCCTATATATTAATTTAGAAGTCAAACAACAAAAATCAGCGCTATATTTGCCAATTTTCACAGAATTAGTTTCGATGGTTTTACCGAACCCTAGTATGATGGTTCGGTAAAATATTGCCAGCTTGCAAATATAAATCTAATTTTTGTTATTCGACTTCTAAATTAATACTTGTGCGTATTAATCCCTATATATCTCAAGGCGAGGATACAGTTCGTATACACGTCAATTTCAGGAGTTAATTTCTAGGTAAATATGTAATACGATATAGAGGATAAATTACTTCATAGCATTTCTTGTCTTATTCATGCCTTTCATGTCTTATTGCATATTCATTAATTACAATATGGGTCTAAAAAGAAAATTAAATCATTTAAAAGGTTTGAAATAAATGAAATACTGCTATTTTAATGAATTTTCTAGAGGTATATGATTACACCAATAAGAAATGCTTAAAATCTTCAGAATGTTTTGGTTTTTAAGTCACCTTCTCGTCTGAAATAGGGAAAGGTACGTTGTAATAAAAGGTAAATAGTTATAAATTGTCAAGTAAGCGGCAAAATGAATGTTTCCCGTGTAAGGACCAGGCCTGATACGTATTTTGAAAGCTAAAATAACTAAAACATTGAGTAGATTTTAGTACCTTGATGAGCAATCCAAACGTATTATGTATTTCAAAATCGGTTATTAAACATTTCTCCAAAATAAAAAACAAATTTGAATTTAATAGTCGTGTATTATTTGTTACAAATTTTGAAACATAAAACTGCTGTTTATTTTTATTATTTCTGCTTTGTTCCGGCGATAAGATTTTTTTTTTTTATTTTGCAGCTTATTCGAGTTAAAATATAATCTTATCCATAATGAGATTAAAACTGTTAATTTTTCGTTATTGCTGGCTAGCATATTTACGATATTTTGCATATCGTATAATTTCAAGTATCCAAACTATCATTTGAGTTGAATTTTTCCACTTTATCTATCCGAGGTATCCGTACCCGCCAGGTAAAGATTCAAATAAATTTATGCAGCATTAAGAAAACATATGAAACAATGCATTATTATATATAATATTTATATTTTTCATTTATATTTGAATATCATTTAAGCACGTAACGGCCATCTAAGAGTATCCCCCCAAGAATTTGAAGAGATATTATTGTTTTCACTTAATGACAGAGGCCCACCAGCGGCCGAGCGGTAAAGTCGCTGAACATTGGTAGTTCGATTCGAGGCTCGGATCTCGCGAATGGGCTGGCTGCATGGGAGTTTTCGTGGTTTTTCCCATGCTCAAATTGCATACGAGACAGTTTCTCTTCGAAAGTCCTCCTCGAAGGCATCTCACCTATTAGACAGATAGCCCGTGAGACTTTGCTGTAATTACATAAAACAAACCAAACCACTTACTAGTAGAATCGTGCCTATTACAAATAAAGTTTTTTCCAAGCGATTATGTGTAAGATATTATATTCATCTTCCGCTTTTTCTGCATTTCTTAAAAGCATTTTGGACTAAACATTATTTTACATTGTAAAATACATTCCTAATACCGTATATTATATTGATTTCAAAACCTTATTTCTCCTTCTTGAATCCCCCCCCCCAAAATGAAATTCTGATTGTAAAATTATGTAGTCATGTACAGATTGCAGTTCTCTACATTACTTTTTTATATTCTAAAGTTTTGATATTTTTATTTTAAAAACTGCTAATGATAAACTATTTTTTTTGAAAACCTGAAATTATCAGATAGCAAGTTTACTCTTCGAATTCTTACTAGCCATTATACTGAGCCTCCATTTAAAGCAAGTGAATGTTGTCCCTTTCGGTTTAAAGCTTTAAGAGTTCACTGATTTTTTTTTATAAAATGATGTGAGCTCACTTATTTTCGCGTATTTGCATCTAAAGAAAGGGAAACGTTTTTGTTCTTATTTTTCAGGAAAAATAGAAATGATTATTTTAGATATTTTAATGTTATTTCCTCTATTACTTTCAGTGCACAAAGTTTACGGGACGCACGAACTCTCAATGACGGGGTATTGTGTTCTTTTACCAATGATACTAGAAATACTGTTAAATATAATTTAGGATATCAAAGGTCTAGTAATTATGCCTAAACTTAAAATTTCCAAATTAATGCCGAAAGTCTTTAAGAAATTAATAAAGAATTCTATTAAACAGGAATTGTTTATACAAACTTGCAAAGAGTATAATTATTTCTTCTTACTTGTAGCAAAATTTTACATAGAAAATGAACCACAGAGAAGATTAGCGATTAAAATATGTTCCGAAAATTCTCCGCACATTTATTACTTTGCAAAAAACATATATATCGTTCTTCATATTCCGAAGGCATATGTTATCTTCTTTCGAAATTATTCATTAATTCAGGTTATGAATGAACTATTTTAGAGAAGCAGTTCTTAATTTATTTGAGTTTTGCAGTTACCTGCAGTTCATAATTATCGCACCAAAATCAAAATGGACTTATAAAATAAATAATTTAGGAACATTAATTTAATAATCAGATGATTCTAGTTTATGTAATGACTATTAGGTTTCAATTAAACTTTGTAATGCGGAGGTTTTTTTTTTTTTTTTAGCCCAAAGAGCGTTAACCCAGAATGATTATTAATTTCGTGTGGCATTTTGCGTTGAAAACTTAAATGTCCGTTTTACTTTTCAAATTGTTGCCACCAAATATTATTACGCTGTGTTATATTTAAAGAAATTAAATAATGAAGAATCTGCATAAATGTATGCATGTTTCTCCTATTGTGATAAAGCAACGGTACCTAGAGCCATCTAATTTTGAATAGCGTTTTCCTCCACCGAATATGGACATCTGGAAGCCCTAATTTGGAATTCGTTTTATTATCTATTTCATATTTTGTAACACTTAAACGAATTTTTGATTAACAAACTAACGATTTTAAAGCGAGCAATGGAAATACTGTACGGGAAAAAAACATTTTTATCTCCAGGGCGAGAGACTAGACTGTGTATCGGAAATTCTAAAGATATGCTCATTTTAAAATTATTTTGTGATATTGCTGTTGAATTGAATTTTAGGGTTTAAGTGCGGAGAACATGATATTTAATAAATAAAAGTAACACAGAAAAGGTTAAAAAAACGCCCCTTTGGGCTTAATGTAAAATCTGAAAGGCTTTCAGATTTTCTTTTTCTTTTTGATTATAAAGTTACGAATCTGAAACACATTGTAAACTTTTAGTTCATTAGAAACATTTGTAATATTCCTGTCGGAGAAAAAGTTTGCGTTCAAAAGATTTTCTTTAAAGAGTTAAATCGTTTTGTCAAATAATATGCATTATTTCTATGTTAGCTTTTGTTAAACATCTAATTTTTGAGGCAGTTTAATTAACATAAATAGTGAAACGTTTAAATAAAGTTTACTTTATATTTTATATAATTTGATTTTTAATCTTGGATTACAATAATCTCTTTCAAAATTCAGAGCAACAAAATTCCATGTTCTGTAAAAACATCATGCGTAGTATGTTATTATTCAAAGAAACAGAAAAATACAATAGAACATTTATTAACTGGACCTTTTTAAATGACGTTTTCTTTAAAGGAATAAATTTAAAGAAATCGTTGAAAAAATGTAACGGCATTAGAAAATGCAGCAAAAATTAGTAACCTTCGCGAATTCTACTATTAGTAAGTCACTTTTTGGCCTTTCTCATCAGCTGACGTTATTCCTTTGTCCCATATGCTATTGTAAGAATACAAGAAATGATATTGAAACAAATATAAAAAAGATAAAGATCAAGTTTGACTTTTATTTTGTATTTATGCTACTAATAGTCGATAACTCTCTTGCTTTTAATCGGAAAGTCTGTCAAGTCCAGATTTTTCTAAAAAAAAATGGCCGTTTTCTTCTAGTGCATTGCACAAGTTAAAAGTCTCCGTGGATGAATTAAAAAAATTTTGATACATAGTTCAATTCATAGTTTATTCCAGATGTGAAACAACATTTAACAAAACTAACTCTACTTGAAAAAGATGAAGCTGATAATCAAACATGCCCCATATGGTCAAGATGCTCTCATGCGAAATTTAAACGAATTTTATGCCCTTTAATGTCATTTCCATTACACCGTCAATGAAAGAAAGCATACTAGAAGCAATGAATTAATTTCATAAGGAAGGAGGACTCATGTTTTTACATTGTAAACAAAGAAAATTATATTACAAAAGCATTGATGCATGTATGATTAAAGATATAATTTACGTATGGACTTAAGTCTGGGATTTTGTGAAGGAAATCCAATCACTTTGTTTTTTTTATATACATATGTAATTTTCGAGAAAGACAAAAGCAAAAATAAAAGCCAGACACCAACTAACAATTAATTTGCAAACATGTTTAAAAGATAAAAGGTCGCAAAGACATATCTTAAGATAGCATTTCGAAATGGATAAACGCAGGAAAAAAATCTAAATTTTCAATTTTTGAGTACCAAAGAAATGTTTTAACCTCAGAAATGGAGGACAATAAAAATTTCACTGATGAGAGTGGTGCTGAGGATGACGATAAATGCGAAACAAATGTGAAAATTAGGCACATGGAGGGAGCTGAAACTTGAGCAAAATTCTATAGTTTTAGAGTAACATCCTGGCGCTTCTATTCTCGAACCTTTGTTGATCAAAACTTGGAGTGATCATGCGCGTCTCATAGAGTTATAAGAAAATAAAAAAATACTTACTTACTTATTTACCCAAATTTAAAAAAGATAATGTCTCATAAAAGAAGTAAGAAATGTAACTGTTTCTTGTTGATGTTGTTCTTTAATTGTTAATTTACAATTCGTTAAGTTTTTCTGAATTTTTATACTATGAAATACATGAATTATTAATTTTATTTTAAGAAACAAATTTTATCTACTAATAAAAGAGTTTTTAAATATTAATAGCCGTATTTCAGCATTTATTTTTGAAATTAAAGAAAATAAAAAACGATGTAGAAAGAAATATTTACATGATTTATTCTCTTTTGAAATATTTGAGGTCTCTTTTATATTAGTCGAAGAGGTTATAGTTACCTCTGATAATCGAGATTCTACTGAAGTATTTTAATCTTTTTTGTAACTGCAGTCACATTTCTTGAAACAAACGTCATGTTCAGTGTACACCTCTTCACATTGTGAGACTATATTGTCATAAATTATTACAGATTTCAAAGCTATAAAAGCAAGAAACCGAATAAAGGAGATGTGGCGTAATAATACCCCCGAGAAAACCCAAACGCAACATTAAAGCATTATAGAATAATAAAAATTAATTATAAAAATGATTAACGGAAAATTCTTTTTTTCATAGAATCACCAAACCTCAATCTTCTCTTGATATATTTGTCTTGAAACATATTACAAATGCTAACAAGAAGTATACATTCTCTCAAATCAACTTGCTTTAAATAGCTGCTCAAAAATTATTTCAATACATAATCTTTTTATGATGTGTTGGTTTTATGTATGTATATTAGTTTCTAATTTATTCTTATTAATATAAATATGCTTTTGTATAAATATTCATTCTTTTGTGTGTTTAATGATGAACGTAGTTAAAACGAAATAACCATTCTTGCCCGAGTTAAGTAATTGCAAATGTTCATACAAATGTTCAGCTCGTTGTATCAAAAATTAAATGTGCTGACTAGGTTGATAAAAAATTTAAGATTTAAATTTTTAAAAAAAATTTCCTTGCTTTTAAATAGTTCAATTTTTTAAACAGTCACAAACTGGTTAAATATGGGAAATAAATTAAGGATTTTAGATTTTACCGAATGGCAGTATGCTGAGACCTGACTACTCGTGAGAGTGTACGAATGATAAATTAGAGATCTTCTGTTTAGGCAACACTTAGGAAATTGTGAGAATGATAAATGCATAATAATGTAACATAATAAAGCATTAAATAACGTAATATAAAGTAACCATGTAATGTAATATAAAGTTCTTGACAATTTTGGAAAGACTGCACTATAAACGTTTCTAATGTCAGAATTAATGGGTTAAAAAATAAACGTTAAGCTTAAATACTTTTCCATTAACGGTATAAAATAAAAGAACGCTTCGTGACTCATCTTACAGAAACGACTTTGAATGACGTTTCTGGGTCGTTCTGTCGTAAAGAGAGAAATTAAGTACGTTCGTGGTGGCAGCGGGGGAGCCAAAGAGAATCGTTTACGCGCTGTCTAGAACGACATGTTGCTGATATTTACGGCCCAAAAGCCGACTCTACGGCGTTCGAAAAACGCGATTGAGTATGGGACAAGAAAAAAAATTGAGTGGTGCAAAAATAAACTTGGCTCCAAACCACATACGTTTTCGATGAATCAGCCTCCCACCCTTAAAAAATATTCCTTCTCTTTCTCACATTTAAAGTAGTGTTTGTCTTTGCAGGTGAAAGATGCCTTTTACACCAGTAGAACAGGCTAAATGCCCCAAATGCGGAAAATCCGTCTATGCTGCAGAGGAAATGTTGGCCGCTGGAGCCAAATGGCACAAAACTTGCTTTAAGTGCGGTAAGTATGACCGTGAAATTATCTATTATCAAATGTTAATACTGATGACAGAAATGCTTCAGTTATCGGAACTTAGGGGGGAGCTTGGGTTCGGATAAGCAGTTTTCATATTTAAAGAATGATTATTTTGAGCAAGTTGTTTTCTGCATTTAATACTTTAATTAAATAGAAAAGTTTTTTTCAGAGTAATTTCATTTTTGATCACATTTTTTTAGCAAAGAGAAGTCAAAAAATGTGTAATGGTAACAAATAGGCGCAAGTATATATTGAGCTTTCTACAATTTAATCTACTTGCTTTTTTAGTTTTTTACGTGGTATAAATTTCTTCTTTAATTTAATTTAATAATCTTTAATTAAATTTTCTCTTTAATTAAGGACACAATCAGCGTAACAAAACAGCATTTTAAGTGCCATCATTAGGGACAATGCAAAATTTTTAAAAAGAGGAGTGGACTTATTTTATTCCGGCCCAGAAGACAGAAGCATACTGCCAAACAGAAGCATACTGCCTAAAAAAACAAGTCTAGTATGATAGGTATGAAAGTATCGTAGGATAAATAAATACAGGAATGATGATTCTCTTACAGATCTACGAATGAAATTATGGAGCACGGTAAACAGGATAAAAGACATAGAAAGATTTCGAAGAATTCCATTTATTAAACCTGTGTCTTATTCCTAGGTATTTTCTCTGAATCTTTTGCGACGTCTGCCTGACTAAACTATAACTACTTCGGATAAGCCAGGGTTCGGATACTCAGTTTTCGGATAATTTAGGCAATTACTTTATTAAGTGTCAATTCCTCTAATGCAGTTTTAAGTACTGAATCTCATTTACAGTGGTAGTATATATATATATATATATATGTGTGTGTGTGTATGTTTAATTAAATAACAGTAAATAATAAACAGAACCATTAACTATACCTGTCCTTTAAAAACACTTGGAACAGGAAGCTAAAATAAGAAATTTTGTAAAATCTTTTTATTACGTACCTTATTTTCGTAAATTTACATATCAAGTTAGAGTACATGTAACCTCATTGAATTAAATACTTATTCTCTTTCCATGATACCTTACTGCTTATAAATATTGCGTTATGTAACTGATTGTGCATGAATCTGCGTATGAATAATGAAAAATAAATTATTATTACCGGATTATTTTTTACTAGCTGGCTCATGCTGGCTGTCTAAGCCATCTGCGGTAACTTTAGCATTTATACAATATTAATTGAAGGGCATGAATAAACGCAAATTGCAATTAATCTATCATTAGCTAAAATCGCAAGTCACGTCTCGAACGTGATTGATGATTATAATGCCGTAACTCAGTGGTTTAAGACTGGTAGCCTCCGAAGCTATTTTTTTTTGTAGGCTGCGAATACATTTCCTGTAAATTAATTAACATTAATATGAAAAACATTTTAAGATTTCAATTATTTGAAATTTAATTCTACATTATTTTCATTACTGAAAACGAACGTGAGTAACGTCCAGGAAAGTCTGAAAATGGAGATAATTACTTTGAACTGTGATATAAATCTTAGTCAAATACTTGAAAATATAAAATTAATTAGCATTTATCAAAAGATAAGTACCATCAGTTGCGAATTTTTGCAATAAGATTAAATGCTTTTTTGGGGCGTACATTTACATGTGAACAGTTTTTTCCGGAGCCAAAAATTAACGAGTCTACGAAAAGAACCAAACTGACGATGAATATCTGCAATTTGTGGCCAAGATACTTTTTAGTAATTTCCTCCAAGGTTACAGCGGCCCACCAACGGACGAGCGGTATAGGCGCGGAACGGTGGTAGTTCGGTCCGAGGTTCGAATCCGGCGAACGGGCCGGCTGCATATGTAACGTGTATCCAGGCCTGTTTTCCTTAGAGAGCCCTCCATGAAGGCATCCCTTTCGTTAGTCAGATAAGCCCTCGAGTGCTTTGCCGTAATCAAATAAACCAAACCAAGGTATCCAAGGTTTACTAAGTGTATCGAAATCAAAATTCTGTGAACTAAAATGTATAGTACGTAACGAAGAAGTTTATAATTATTTGCGTAAAAATATTTTTTTTCTGTTTAAATCATAGAAAAATGTAATAAAAGTTTTTATATATTCTCAAGTTTTGTCCGTTCTGTGAAGTGTTTATATGTGATTTCCTTTAAGTTATTTAGTGGTTACTTCAATATATTAAAATCATTTCATAAAATGCCAGTCTGAAAATATCGATAATTAGCTGTCAAAATAATTGAATTACAATGTTAGTGGTTACTTCAATATATTATAATCATTTCACTAAATGCCAGTCTGAAATATTAATAATTAGATGTCAAAATAATTGAATGACAATGTGCGGCCAACAGAAACTTCCTGTAGACACCAGCCTTTAGATTTCAAACAAAAAATAAGCATAAATTTTAATTTTTTCTTTTGCGTCTTTTTTATGTGCATATTTTGACAAATATGTAGTAAACATTTTTTAAACTTAGTTCAAAAATTCGATTTTTTTAAATAAAAACTTTTGCTTCTTTTTTTTCTTTTTCTTTTCTTTTCTTTATTTATGTTATTCTTTCCCTTGAGCTACTTTCAGATTGTGCATTTGACCCGCGAGTAGTTTCAGTTTAAGCCCTAACTACATTTCTTAACTACAAGCTACTGTATACTATATAACAGCTTTAACTACATTACGTAACTACAAGCCAGTGCATACTACACTTTGGCTTGTGTCATTCTATGAGAACTTTTCAAATTGTTGAATTCTATAAGAAATTTTCAGATTGTTCAATAACTAAGAATTGTTTGAAAAAGGAGAAAAAAAAAGAGAATATCAGAGAGAATAATGCAATAATTGTGGGTCTAGAAAGTAGAATAAAGTCTTATTCTAATTTAATTAAATAACAGTAAAAATTCATGTTTTCATACAGTTTTTTTTTTCTTTTTCTTTTTAGAAACGTTTATGCATTGTTAATGAAGTTTAAAGTACTTAAATTTCTTATAAATCTATAAAAATTTTATATGAAAAGTTTCGTTATGAAATTGCAATAGTTTACTTAAATATTTTAGTTTAAAAGCAAAAAAAAAAGTCCCGATGACGCATTACTGCAAAATGGCCATCTCACTTTACCTAGATCTTATCTGTTAGCGTAACAACACGAGTTACGTAATGCAGAAATAAAAAATTAGACGAGCCTTCATAAAACAAGAATTCTAAACCTTTATTTATTGAGCAAAGCATTGGAGAGTATTTTTTGTATAGCAACATAAAAATTATTAAAATTAATTTCATAACTGTTCTGTGTAAAAATGTTGTTCTGTACATTTTTGTTCCAAACAGCGCAAAACAATTTGCTTGAGATGGCAAAAATTGTGTTGCCTTCAAGCAAATATAAATGTTATAGCTGTCGAGTAGATTACGCTTTTGCAAAGTCTTTTGCCGGAAAACATGCCTTTTAAATTAAAAATAATTCTTAGATAAATAACGTACATTACCTTTTCAGCAGATCTAAAAAGTTCACCCATGGCCGAGGTACATAATCCCAGAGTATTGATAGTTTGATCCAGATTGAATTCCTGGTGAGGAGAGCTGCATGTGAGGTTTCGTGATTTTCTTTATAAATCACGTAAATAAGAATTAGTTTCCTTTAAAAGGACCTCCACGAAAGCAAATCTTCACTAGGGCCAAAAGCCTTCGTGTGTTTTGCCATAATTGAAAATAATTATCTCTAATAAAGTAAGAAAACTCAATTTTGGGTAACTCGTCTTAAAATTGAGCTAGAAATATATATATATTACATGGTGCAAATAAGTAAAAATAAATTTATTTTTTTAATATTATGCAGTTCTTTTTAAGTTATGCCTTATTTAATTAACGTTTGTAATCCCTGAGATTAAATCTACTCATTATTAAAATGGATTTTCCTCAATTTTTATAACATATAATTAATAAATCTGAATCCATTTTTAACGTGTTTTTATGAAGTTAACTAAATTGAAGCCCCCATTGTAATCTAAATAAAGCATTAATAAACAAATAAATTTTTACCAAGATTAGCGGACAAAGTAAGGGAAAAAAGATGAATATATTGCTTAGTTTTTTAGGTAAAACTTTTATTCAAATCCTTATGCAATTAAAAAGGGTATGACCAATTAAATGAATTACTCTTAAATCGAAATGATGCCTCATCATGAGATTACCGATAAAATGAGGATATATTTAGTGCGAAATCGGAAATAAAGGATACAAAATTCGCTTACAAATAAACAGACGTAAAGATTACACGAGGTTGGTTTTGCAACAGATTGTTTACAAAATCAAAGCTGTGTTGGTTAAATCAAATAAGGTATAATTAAGTTAAAAGACTTATATTGATTACATAATTAGAAGTAAACAAGAAAAAGGAATCTAATCGCAAATGCTGCCTGTAAAGTAACAAATGTTATGACAAAATTAGAGATTATCTTAACAGAAGCAACAATGATTTTGTGCAATTATTGTTCATATAATTTTTGTTGAAATAAAAGGTTTCACTAATTATTGGCGAGTAATATTTGCAAAATAAGCTTAATTTTAAATAGTTGTCGAATAATCTTTGCAAAATGAGTTCAGTATTACTTAATTGTCGAATAATAGTTGCAGAATAGGAATGTATTTTCAACTAATTTTTTCATTTAATATTTACGAAATAAGATCAATGTTACTTAATTACTTTCAAACAGCATCTGCAAAATAAGTTTAGTTTTAACTTGTCGAATATTAATTACACTGCAAGTTTAAAATCAGCTAATTGTTTTCAAGCAACAATTGTGAAATCAAATTTGTTAACTGTCAAGCAGTAATTGCAGAATCCATTTAATGTCATTTAATTGTTGTTAAACTACACTTCCAGATGTTAGAGTTCAGCTAATTGCTTTCTTGCAGTAACTGAAGAATAAATTCCATGCCAACTAATTATTTTCGAATAGGATTTATAGAATGAGTCCAGTTATTTGCCTCATTTTCTGAATAAACGAATGTGTTCTTTTACAGGACTTTGCCATAAGAGGTTAGACAGCACCAACGCAACAGAACATGATGGCCTGCTGTACTGCAAACAGTGCTATGGCCGAAAATTCGGACCCAAGGGGTATGGATTTGGTGGTGGAGCTGGGTGTCTGAGCATGGACAAAGGAGAACAATTTGGAAACACAGAGTGTGCCATGTCGTAAGCATCAACTCTCTTTCTTTTCGGTTTTGTTATAATTGAAAATAATGAGGTTAATTTCGAGCTACCAGTAATATTTTTGATGTAAATAGTGATACCATTTGCTCATCTAAAATACAAATCATGTCTCGTAAAATTCTTTCTGAAGTTGTTGTAGCATATATAGTTAATCTTTGTTATTTAGAGTTCTTAAAATTTATGGCACTGTAACTGTTACTATCAAATTTTATTTATTTATTTATTTAATTACTTATTTATTTTGCCTCATATATTTGAACCGAATAACGCTTTCTTACTTTAAATGTGCATCTTCTATATTTCTTGCTGTCTGTTAACTACGCCGTAAAATGAAAAAAGGCGTATTTTCAAAGATGTTAAATCGTTTTGAAGGTATAAGAAATGAAAACCAACTAAGCGGAACCCATTAAATGCAAGCTTCATTTGAAATATTTTCTTTATCTCGAACCTAAATTATTCGTGCATATTTTCCCCAGAAAAATAGATCAACAGTTGTATTTTGATGTAAATTTAATTATTATATTATAGTTTATAGTATAAACCTTTCAACCAGAAAATATGAACATATATGTAAAAGGAATCGTTGATATATATATCGTTGATAAGAGAAACTATGAATGATTGAACATTAAAATTTAAGCAGTATAATAAACCGATAGCATTTAATATAAAGCAATGGAAGAGGTTGACCTTATATGTAAAAATATGTAGTAGGAAAGATGCATTCTAGCTTAATTAACTGGAAAACTAATTTTTGTGCTGCTTTAATTTACAATACATAAAAGTAATCTCAATGCATTTCAGAAGAAAATGGCAAAATTTTTCTCTTTGATATGAATAAATTATTCTGCATAATCACACTTTTTTATATTGATTTTCATTTCTTTCTCACTCCCTTCCCCCATTAAAGGATTACACTAAAGGTCTGTTGTGCTTAATTCCTGAAAGTAACATTAATAAGTTTGTGCAGAATGATTTGAACTTAATAGAAATGGGCTCAACTCTTTTGTTTCTCGAAGTTTCGCTTTGTTTAAATTAATAAATACTAAGTTGAATCAATAATTAAGATATACCAAGATGCTTGCCTAAGATAATTTCTTTTATGATATTTCTTTTTTATTACATTCCACTGTATTAAATTTCGGTTATCGGTATTTACGTTTTGTTGTATTGGTATTTACGTATTATCGCAAACACCGTATTAGAAATCGCCAAAGTTTCAGAATATGCCAAACTCTGGTAGCCATGCACAAAACAATTACACAGGCAACCATACGCATGATAAATACCCAGTTTCCAACATCGCCATTCTCATATGCGTTCTTTTTTGTTGTATTCCAAAAGCTTTTACAGAAAATTATTATCATTATTGGCTTGGACTCATTTTTTAAATATTTGCTTGTGGGATTTTCTTATAATAGAAGAAACAAAGTAATGTGGAAATACATTATTTTGCCTCCAAATCACTAGAGGAATCCTTTCTCAAAGCGATCACTGCAAAATTTCCACGGTAACAAAAACAAAACCCGTTTGTAACTAGGGTTATTGATTGTTTTGTGGAAAAAATATGAAGTTTAAACGTAAAATTTGTACGTATATTATATGAAATTTTTACAATAAAAGTATAATACGCAAGTACCGTTTTATCTACTCTTAAATAATAGTTGATACAGGAAGACAGAGGACTTATTATAATATCTTGGTGAACAATACTCAGTGACTATAAATCACTGAACTTAGCAAGTTCAGTGATTTAAAATAATAAACATATTTCCTTATAATTTTAAACTTTTATTTTTTAATAATATATAAAACGACATAAGTGACATATAAAATGGCATATTGTAATTAATAAAAAATGTTTTTAATCAATGTTTTATAACTGATACTGAAATATTTGGTTTTTATATTATTATATATTTTTATTTAATATATGTTCTTGCTTTTCACATTCTAAATGTTTTTTTTCTTTTTTAATTCTAGCAACAAGCCCACTTTGGACCCAACTTATTCTACTTAACTTTCCAGCAAGTTATTTATTCTGTATAGAACTGTTCCGAGTGATCTGCTCTAATACAACAAAAACAGAAACTAAGTGCTTTATAAACAGGAAAATATGCGTTTCTTTTTTAAACTTATTTTTGTCCACTGTAAATTCTAAGCATCAAAATCAAGTTCATATCCTGAAGATGGCAACGACAATGTACCTGTTCTCCATTTAGTTTGCTGCCATAAATTAAACGCTTAAAAATACTGGAATATGCTCAATGTTATACAACAGTACCGATTATCTTTGTGTGCTTTTACAAGAAATACGCAAGATTTACAACCAGGATTACAATGGAAATGTTTTCCCTAAAGCAAAAGAATATGGAATGAAGGTATATTTTTCCGCATCAAAAATGTGTTTATAAAATGTGATGAAGCAATTTTAGATGAATGTTTCATTAGCTATCTTTCTTTATATAAATGTTCCTAATGTTTTGATAAATTTAGTTTTAAGAAAAGTTGCTGGTAACGGTGCTGTGTATTACAAATCATGTTCATGTTTCAAATAAATTACAATACAGTTTCGAATTTGTTTCATTTTTCTTAATTACTTTTGAATCATAACAAATTCAAACAAATTTTTGATTTCTGATACATTATCATTATCAATATCATTATAAAGGCACAGCCCCGATCCTCCTGGCCGGCAGTATGATCAAAAAATGGGACTGGCCGAAAACGAAACAAAAGAAAAAAAAGAAAAAACAAATAAAATCCAAAATCTCAGTGTCGAATTCCCATGCTATCTTTCTTCGCATATATAATTTTCGTTATTGTCTCTGCAAAATCTTTCAAATTTGAATAGTTCCTTTTAAAAATCTTCCTTAAAATTCTTCCTATATTTTTCTCTTGCACCCCGGGTAAGCGTACATTCATCAACGAAGGGCCGGCGTCCCCAAACTTATCACATATTAAGCCCTTACCATTATTCTGTAGATGAAACCGATTAAAATAAGCTGGGCAATGTCCATGATTAGTTAGTACCTGATTTACATCAACATTATTTATAATAATCATCTTCTTGTTTAACTTTATATTTTTCATTCTAATTTTTGATGCATATCTGATTCGTTTCTCTTAAGTGCTTTTAAATCACAACAAATTCCAACATTTTTTTCCTTTGTGATACACATCTGAAATAACCAAACGGAAATATGTGCTAAAAGTTTTCCTAACGACACTTTTCTTCTGGTCCAGCATTCACTCGTGTTAAATAGCGCCATCAATTATCAATCGTGCATGTACATTTACAGCTTACAATATATTATTGAATTAAAAAACTAAAATTATTTAAAGCTAAGATCACCATTTTGCTTTGCCAGTTTATTTGCAGCGAACTGAGTAGAATCACAACGGTGAGCCTGAACTTTATGCTTGTCTTTACATGCGCTATAAACGGAAGGAATAAGTCTAATATTACGTAAGGAGCATTTAAATGAACTCCTGAGTCAGAGATATCAGGAAGATAAGACTAAACACAGAGGATCAGACGGATACATTTCTAAACCAAAAGTCTTTCTAAAGTATTCCCTACGAAATAACAGATTAGCTTTCAGATTCAGTGCAACTACTTACCACATATTGTCAGGACTGAGTGTTCGGTGCATATTCTTGGCAAACATCTTCGTGAAAGTAACTAAATCCTGATCTTGACCAGGGAGCTGAATGGAGCTATGTTCTGTGGTAGAATACTGTGATTAAGTGGTAGAATAACTATACGTAAGAAGGATTTAAAAATTGTGTTTTATTAAACCACAATTATTTACAGCCACTTCCCAACTCGGGAGGGATACAGAAAATAATGACCGCCACTTGGGTCTAAACTGAACAATCAGATAATTTAAACTAAAACTAATTAGAAATTAAGTAGTCGTTGCTCACAGAGCTATGAACGCGAGGTTGGCCTCTATGCTAAAAGGGTGCGTAGCAAGATTTAACTAATACTAACGCACTTAGAATTACTTCAATAAGTAATAGCGTAACAGCGCTAAGGCTTAGAATTTAAATACTAGCTGGTCAGGCGAACGTCGAATAGAGTACAGTGGTCTGAGACTAAAAGCTCTTTCACACTGAGAGGTTCCTACCTCTCGTTTAAGTAGAGCTTGGCTCCACTTCAAATTAGCATAAAGCTGAAACGCGCGCTTATTCTAACGGGAAGTTGAAATGAGAACAGATAGAAAAAGGCAAGTTAAAATATAACTTTGTTAGTTTAAACTAAAACCATACAATATAATCCTTAAAGTTGCAGTAAGATTTATCCGAACTGATTTGAAAGAAGATATCTCGGATTATTCTTAAGAGCCATTTTCGACAATTAAGAATAAATACATTAAGAAAAGGCATATGCTATAACACATTTACATAACTGTATTTATTTAAAATAATGAGGGATTTTTAAAGATTCCTCTGTCCAATGCATAGAAAGCAGTTACATCAGTCCACTGTTTGAGGAGCAGTAAGTACTTATATCACCCCTTTTAGAACAGAGATTTTAAGATTCCTTAGTTTCATGGCAATGTTCTTAGATCAATAGTTTTAATCATACATTTTGTATTACCCTTAAAGAATTAAAATTCGAAGAAGTATTTTGTAGCTTTCCTTATATATTCCTTGGAGTTCAGTATAACATAAGTAATTGTTTCCTTACTATTTGCTAATAAGTCATAAATATAATTTTCAATTGCAATGCTCGATACCAAGCCTAAAATATATGCGCGTTTGCAAGACACTGGAACTTAGAATTTTGCAAATTAGTATTACATCGTCTACTAGGTGCAAGAATATATTGATTATTGAAAATTCTGTCATCTAGCCTTAGATAATGATTTAGAAAATATAACGTTTGGTAGCACCAATGTCTAAAAACAAAAAATAAAAATCTGAAAGTTTCAGATTTTACATTACGCCTTTTTTTAACGTTTTGTGTGCTACCTTTATTTATTAAATATCATGTTCTTCGCACTTAAACCCTAAAATTCAGTTCAAGAGCAGCATCGCAAAATAAGTTTAAAATGAGCATATCTTTAGACTTACACAGTCTCACTCGCTGGAGATAAAAATGTTTTTTCTCTCGTACAGTGTTGCCATTGTTCACTTTGAAATCGTCGAGTTTGTTGATCAAAAATTCCTTAAAGTGTTACAAAATATGAAATAGATAATAAAACAAATTCCAAATTTGGTGTTCCAGATGTCCATATTCGGCTGGAAAAGTACATTATTCAAAATTCTATGGCTCTAAAAACCGTTGTTTTATCACAATGCGGGAAACATATATACATGCTTGCAGATTCTTCATTGTTTAATTTCTTTTAATATAATATAGGGTGATAATATTTGGTGGCAACAATTTGAAAAGTGAACCGACATTTATAGTGAACCTTCTGGGCTAACCTCCTTTGGCTAATAATTTGGAATTCTGTAGATGAGTTCCGATTGTGATGTCTATTTCAGCCTTTCCAAATTTAGGCTTGTGCACCTTACATTTTTATTGTAATCGGACCATGACCGTGAATATTTCAGTAAAATCAGAATTCAATTTTCATAATTCAGCAGG
>KK115334.1:480470-492840 GCA_000611955.2 Stegodyphus mimosarum
AAAGCGCGTTTTTACTAGATTTGTGTTAATATTGTTGCATTCTGTGGGTTCATAATAGCTTGAATTGATGACAGCTTGATAAAATTTATTTTGTTAAAAGAAACATTTCACAGTTCTAGAACTTTCCACAAAAATACTCGTACAGTTCTTCACAGTAACACAGTGTACAATCAGTGATTACACTTCAAACATTAAAAACGTCAAACACAATGTAATGCAAAGGGCATCTAAAAGACGAAGCTCTCACGCATATCATAGTACTCCATAGTCGTTCTGAACAAACAACTACTGCGAAACTGATGCTGTTCCCTAGTTCCTCCCGGCCGCCAAGAGAACTCTAATAAATTCTTTTCTAAAAATTATTGGAAGGTATATATTGTTACTGTTACATCTAAGAGCGGGACACGGAAACTGTTGTATATAGGATCAATTACAACACCCATTACAATCATACAGAGATTGGACCAAAGTGTCGCCAAGAGGTCGCCTAGTTTGGCGACTTTTGGCCCTTCCCCGCCAAATGTGGCAAAAGATAAATCTCCAAAACCATTGCCAGTTTGGCGATATCTCTCCAATTAAACGAGATAGGCATTTACTTCAATGTTAAATAAACTTGCCCCTGTAGTTTTACTTTTCGAGCAAAGCTTTAGATTCTCATGTTATATTATACAAAAGAAATAATGCAGTTTTACATATAATTTCATTAAAATTATTTACATTGATACAAAATCCGTAACAATATCAATCATTTGCGCACAAATTTTTGACAATAGCAACTGTAAAACGTGATAAACCGCTTTTTGTGCCGACATTAAATTACTATTCAAAAATTCGTTTGTAATTTTTCTTTTACACTAACATTTTTTTACACTAATAAGCCATAAAAACCAGATTCCGCATCACGTAAGAGTTTAGACAGACCTGCATCCACTTTTACTCTGTTGTTAGTTGTATATGATGCTATAACATTTTCTTCCAAAAACAAACTATATGTCTATATTAGTCTCAAATAAATGTAATATGGAATTATCACAACAATTAATATTTACTTCTAAACTATTACGTTTTAAAAATACTTGTGCTCTTTTTAATGAACACCTTAAAGCT
Source organism: Stegodyphus mimosarum (assembly GCA_000611955.2). Classification (NCBI taxonomy): domain Eukaryota; kingdom Metazoa; phylum Arthropoda; class Arachnida; order Araneae; family Eresidae; genus Stegodyphus; species Stegodyphus mimosarum. The sequence continues at coordinate 481,578 of KK115334.1, forward strand.
AAATAAAATATCCGGTTGTTCTGTTATTTTCAATTTAGTTAAAACATCTTCGAAAGGAAGAAATTTTTTTTAATTTTGAAAAATATTGCATTAAACTGGGAATTTCGGGCAAAGTTTTTGTAATTTCATTAGTTTTTTATCATTATTTAATGACTCTAAAAATCGTTGCCCTATTCGTAACAGGCTGCGAAAAGTTAAATTAATATTTCATTTTACTTTTTGTGTCTTCGTAACATGTACGAGTTCTATCTAACCTACGGCTTTTCTATAAAAACCTTATTTTCATCATATTTACAAATTATAAAAACATTTATCCATAGATCGAATGAATTCTCTTACACTTTCGCTATTGAAAGTATCATATACAGGGTGAATCTGAATAAGTGGAGAAAACTTTAGGGGGGTGATGTACGAGAAATATTCGTGATAGAATGTATGGTAGGAACGAGAATACAAATGGCGAACTACTAGGTGGCATTGTAAATGGTCTAAAATGGATCAGTGCACTCCAGCTATTGAGGAATGGTGAAAACAATGTGCATCAATGCACAAAAATCAGAATTACACCTCATCAGACGTAATATCATTATTAAAAAATAATCTTCTCCTCTTCAGTGACGCTGTTCCGATCGTTAAACAATATCGATATTTAGGAATCATCCGTAATAGCACCCTTACTTGGACACAGCATGTAAGACACAAAACTTAAAAGTGATGAAATGTTTATATCCGAGCATAGGAAAATACTCAAATCTTGATATTTCTAAGAACAGACTTGTTTATATTTCAATCGTTTGTCCAATTATGATATATGCCTGCATGGGCTACCGCTGCTCAAACGGATATTAAAAAACTGCAAACTGTTCAAAACCGATTCCTTCAAATAAAGAGGAAAGCTCATTATTTGGGAGTAACAAATTACTTCATGGGAACCTGCCCATAGATTCCATTGATGCACTTTTTCAGAAGTCAAATGACAAAATTTTTAGTAACGCACAGGATTGTGAAGTAATGCAATACTTTAACATCTTCACTACGAAATCTTGAAAGAAGATCGATACCTTTCACCTTCTTCAGTTTATTTTCTCACAGACAATCAAAATTTTCCCACCTAATGCTGCCAGTGTTGTGAATAACTGTTTTTCTGCAATATTATGGACTGCTATGATTTCCAAAATCAAACACATCTCTTAGTGCCAGTACTTGGGTAGATGGCAACCTACGTGACCTCCTCTTCGACTGTGTGCTAAAACGAACCCTGCTATATACTCTGCACTATGTATATATATGTATACATTACTTTTATTCACTACAGTAGTATTCATGTTTATTATTTTGAAAGACTGCCTTATTTTATGCGGCACTTCTCATTGTCCCCACCTTGTGGGTAACCTCGTTACGTGACCCGAGAACTTGAATTTTTCCTGAGTTGCACGATCTTCTAATACCTTTCACATGCTATAACTTTGAAAATACTTTTAATACTATTATTTAATACTAATATTTAATACTAATATCTTATTTCATGACTTATAATTATGTATCGCTCATTATCTGTGCCGTTTGTATATATTTCTTACCCATCAGACACCATTTTATGCACACGTGACAAATTGGTACCTTCTTTTACATCTTCGATATTGTCTACCTGGATTTACATTCGGAATCAAACTATTTTGAGCTCTCGTAGAGGCAACTACATTCGAACACGACGCGCTTCAGCACGATAATCGAGGCGATCAGCGGAAGTTGGATTTCTGCGGTGGATTGCTGAGAGGATGACTGGTTATATGAGACGCCAAAAATTCCAGGACGATGGAGAAGTCGAGGTGTTCCCATAGCTAGGCCACCAAGATCACCGGATGTTTCGCGTTTGGACGTTTTCCTGTGGGGCCACGTGAAAAGCCTAATCTGCGAGCGTCCCATTGAAACCAATATGGATCTAGTCGCCAGGATCGCCTTTGGTGCCGGCGATATTCGGGAAATCCTTGGTGTCTTCGCAAATGTGCGTAAGGCTCTATCCCGCAGGTGTGAAGTCTGCATTACAGCTGGCGGAAAGTCTTTTTAGCAATTTCTTTGAGAATCTACATCGATTACAAATGTGGCAGGGAGAAAGTACCCTTTATCTTCTCACCGCTTGATTTCCGAACCTTCATTCTTTAAGGATATTTTAATGAGATCCTTTAATCCGAAAACTGAAAGTTACTGAAAGTTCCTTTAATCCAAAAACATTTTCTTTGTGCTGAGATCCAAGTACTTTAAACTCTACCAATTCTTAACTGTCATCAATTAAATATTCCTCAAAAATACTGTTTTCCCGCTTTAAAAGAAATATCAGTTAATTTGCTTTGTAATCGAAGTACAGTGTACAGGTTACTGGATTTCATGTAACTAATTCTGATTTTTCTGCGTTATCTAAATGTAACATCTGTTCATCGAAATTGTTTTGTTAAAATTTAATTTACTTAAAACGCGGTAATATTTCTGACCAAATCGCTTCACCTGCTTATAGCATTGTTGCGTGGTACGGGTTCGTAATAGATTGAATGCACAAGTCGTTAAAAAGTTAATAAAATTCATTTTTTTCCCAAAAAATGAAACTAAACGCTGAAATATTTCCTCAGAGATATTCATATAATATCTCAATATCGCGCAGTAGTTATATTTTGAACTACTAAAACGTTTAACAGAACTCAATTCTAAACAGAGAAAGCTAATTCGATCTCACCGCGAATTCGCTACAATCAATAACAGCCCTAAGTAAACAACTACAGCTGGCTTTAAATAACTACAACTGAGCTGAGATGTTTTAATCCGGCTTTTGTAAGTCTTTTAATCAAGCACGAGATCATTCTGGTATTTTCTTGATTTTTCTGGATAGGAAAAGCAATTACGAGATATCTATTTATCTAAGCTAAATGCACGCGCTCTTGTATTTTTATCTTTCCGGTATAGCTTTCTCTTAAATTTCTCTTAGATTTTTTTAATATTCAGTTTTATATACAAATATTTTCCTTATGCGTTTTTGTACATTCAACAGGGCTCATTAAAATAGAAAATACGAATTTTAAATATATTATTGCATTTATATATGTATATATATATATATATATAAGATATAACAAAATACGATAGCTGCTTTAAAAATAATCGGCGACCTCAAAATTAACATTCTAAATTTGGTACTCTCCGCCTAAGTTCATATGTTCTCTCAAATTCGAGGTCTTTCTACAGTTACGTAACGCTACTTGAAAAGGGCAACTAAAACTAAAATTAACCGATCATAGATTAGGTGTAATCAAACTTGGTATAAATACCGCGTGTTCCGAAATTATCAGATATATGTTCTTACGATTATTGTATTTAGATAGGTAATTTTAGTAAAATTATAATTAAAATTGTTGTATTTTTCTGTGTAACGAAGCGCGAGATATATTTTTAAAAGAGAGCTATGCCGGAAAATATGAATACATCGGCACGTGCATTTAACATTAAGTAAATGGGTATCTCGGTAATTTGTATTGATATTGAATAAATGTGTTTGACCACTATATTAGCTGTAACCGTAATTCCATTCTGTTATTGCGTTCCAGTAACCTTGAGAAGCAGAAAGTACTAGAAATATCTCGCGGCCGGTTGAGAGAACATCAGAGTTCAGGTCCTTAGTTATTGTCGTTGCGAGTTGTTTAGTTTCACGTGAACTGAGATATCCGAGTTAGCTTTCTCTTTAGATGAATTTTGAATTGCTCTGTGTTTAAAATTCTTTGTAGTTTAAACTGTAACTAATGATTATACTGTGTGATGTGTGATACTGTGAACATTTATATTAATATTTCTGTGCAAAATACCAGAGTTCTCAAATCTTTCTTTTGATAAAAATAAATTTTATTAACCTATTATTGAACTTGTGCCTTCAACCAATTACGAACCTGCACGCACGCACAATATATGCATATATATACATATATTACAAACAGCCTATTACACACACACACACACACACACACACATATATATATATATGTCCGTGCGCGTGAGTATGCGTAATAACTTGGAATATGTCTCATATGGTGCAGATGTTGAAACATATTATAGAAATGCTTGAACTCATGTAGATGCAATAAGAAATAATAGTGGCAGCATTAATATTGCTTTTTTACTTCTCCTTTACCCAATGAATAAAGCAACAAAATAACTTTAAGAACTAAATTAGCATCCTTAAATTTTTTAAATATAATTTTGAAACGAGCTAGCTTTAGCAGGAGCAGCAGAAAGCAATCATGATATGGTTTAAAAAAATCTTAATTCTGAATCCTGGCATCGGCCAAGTTACACCTTTAACATCAGCTGATCGAGACCCGTTGAGTGATGACGAAGTAAGAAAAGACCAGCTGGAAGACGGCGACAGAACTACATAGCAGCCCTACAGGAAACAACTTCGGAATAATGAAGACTTTGTAGAGAGTTCGAGAGAGCTTCTATTGGAGTAATGCAAAGAATGACGTACAAAAGCGGTGCCAATCTTGTGTTGCGCGGGTCGGAAAGGACCGAAGAAACGCAGCCGACGGAAGCTACAACGTTACAATGTAGGAGCGCCTTTTGAACGTATCGTCTTTGACATCACTGGACCTCTGCCACGAACTCATGATGGTAACAAATACATCCTGGTTGTCATTGATTAATTACATCGCTAAGTGGTCTGAAGCACATCCTATTCCTGATCAAGAGGCCGTCATTGCAGCAGAGGTAATGATATAGCATTGGATTTCCAGGTTCGGAATGTCTTTCAGTTACAAGCCCATAAAAGAAGAAATTTTGCATCGGCTGTAATAAAAGAACTCTGCAAGCTACTCGGCATTGACAAAATACAGACGACACAGTTACATACCAGTCAGACGGCATGGTGGAGAGGTTTAATCGAACTATCCTTAATAACCTCTCGTTGGTGGTTTCCAGAAATCAACAGGACTAGGACAAGAAGTTACCTCTATTTTTAACTAACTTATTGCAGTGCTGTCTACGAGACTACCGGCTATTCCCCATCTTAGATGCTCTTCGTCTGCCCCGTGATCTCTTGTTTAGCTACAGAGAAGATAAAAACCTGATACGATACGAGAGCTACAGGACATCTATTCAAAGAAGGAGACAAGGCATGCTTGTGGAATCCAATTCGATGGAAAGGACCCTCTCCTAAATTATAGTCACACTGCGATGGTCCTTAAACAGTCTTTAAAAGGCTGAACGACGTCGTTGTTCGGATTCGTAAGTCTCCGAATTCGAAATCTAAATTTGCTTATTACAACAAGTTAGCTCCTTACTGGAGTATGTGGTATATATAATGTAAACAATATAAGACCTTGGTCCTATTTGTTTCTAAATTTGTGCACTCATTTACTGATTTAGTATTTGATTTAAGTTACTTATTACACTTATTGCTTGTGTTGTTTGTTAATGCATCGATGTTTTAGCTGTAAGTATGGATTTCTCTCCATGGGTTTTACACTCTCCGGAACCTGCAGTATTTGGGAAGAGGGCAATAGTAAGAATTTTGTACTTAGATACGCAATGTTAGTACAGTTATGAGGTATTTCTCCTGCCATCTTAGTATGCTTTCGTGGTATAATAGTCAGCACGCTCGGCGCGCATTCGAAACTCCGTGGTTCGAGTGCCAGCGAAGGGATTGCTCATTTTCCATGTTCCTGCTTCAAAAAATTCCTAATAATTCTACAGTGGCGTCCGAACTAAAAACGGTGCTGGATGATGATTTTCCACTACCAGAATTTGGCTATTGTGTCCCCTAATCCCCCAGTTGCCGTTTAAAAGGGGAACTATATAAGGTATTTTTCCCGCCTTCTTAGCATGCCTTCGTAGCGTAATGGTCAGCACATTCAGTGCGTATTCGAGAGGTCTGAGGCTCCACTACCGGCGAGGGCATTGCTCATTTTTCATGTATTTTGTTCCAAAATAACGTAATGTCTGTGCAGAATCATAAAAAGAAATTGTTGTATTTTTCTGTGTAATATAGCACACAACAAATTTTAACAGAAAGCTATGCTGGAAAAGTAAGAATATAGCGGCACATGCATTTAACTTTGTGTAATAGGATATATAGGTAATTTGTATTGAAATGGAATAAATGTAATTGACCACTATGTTAACTGTAATCGTAATTCCACCCTCCTATTGCTTTCCATAAATTACTAGAAATATCTCCCGGCCTGTTGAAATCTATTTCAGGGCAAAGAGAAAACATCTGCTTTCAGTTGGTTAGTTAGTTGCTGTTATTATTGTTGGGAGTTCAGCCTGAGATGAGATTAGATTTCTCTTTAGATGCGCTTTGCATTAAGTTGCGTTTAACGTTCTTAATATTTTGAAGTGTAACTACTGATTATAGTGTGTGATACTATGGACACTTGTACGGATATTTCTGTGGAAAATTCCATAATTCTGAAATATTTCTTTTGATCAAAATAAATTTTATTAACCTATTACCGGATTTGTGTGTTTAATCTATTACGAACCCGTACGCACGCAACAATATGTATATCTATACCTATCTCTCTCTCTCTCTCTCTCCATATATATATATAGTACCGCCAATTTTTGTTTTAAACCAAATATTCCAATATTATTTCCGTGTGTAATATGCTATATAATAATATAACCAAATATAACACGATATTCAAAACCAATGAATTTCAAGCCCCATAAATGTGTAAAAAAATAAATATATGTAAGTAAATAAATATATGTGTGTATGTACTTTTGGTACTGCGGATTGTTATAAAAAAGGGAGGTACACAACCAGGTGTTATAGCAGTCCCACATATAAAATTTTAATGTTCTATGGCGAACCGTTTTTAGATTGTGCGACATTCATACGTACGTACGCAGGTACTGACAAAAACTCTACTTTGAATCCAATTTCCAATCAATTTTGGAATAAAAATTCTTTTATTATGTTCTTACTTACAGACATCATGCAGAAAAATAGTCAAAGGGGATTCGAAAATGGTCAAAATGGATATTTCTGTTGAAAAAGAATAACCAAAATGTTTCGCGATAAAGATACTTCCTTCACGTCGTACAAGGAAGAAAAAATAGCAATATTGAAAGAAATTTATTATGTTTGACCTTTTTAGTATTCATTAAAGTCAGATTTTCCGCAGATGACTGTGGAAAGTAATATGTAGTATTAATAAATGCTTAAAAGAGAGGGAGCTTATTTACTTTTTTTCCATCTTATATCACTTTCGGAACTACATTTATTTATTTATAAATTATTCGAGCGGCAGAAAACAAATTTAAATTTATTAATGAATTAAATCGAGTCCAAAAACAAAACTTTCAAAAATAATAATCCAACACTTGAGACAAACAGCACTATATATAAATGTTTTTAATTCAGAATTGGAAAACCAAAACTAAATGAAAATTTTGAAAGCATGAAGGTCGAGTTAAAAAATAAATGCGTAATTCATAAAGGAGCAAAAACAGACTTGAAAATCTTATAACTTTTTTTAAAATTTAGCAGACCGAGTCCAAAAGCATGTAAAACAGAAGTAATGCAACATTTGCAAAAACAAAAGAAAAATGAAAATTGGATCTAACAAAAATGTAAAATAAAGTATAATATAAAAATAATAAATAGAAGGAGTAAGTTCTTAAAATCGGTAACATAGGAATAAACAAAGTTTTGAATGATGAAATATATTTATATCTTCCTGTGTAATATCAAAGCCTAAAATGTGTTAAGATAAACTGCGAATTCGAAACTCATAAAACTCAATAAAAATAATTGGAAAAATTTGTAATATGGAAGCCAAAATGAATAATTTGAAAAAGAACATCGAATTACTTGGTTTTTATATCCAAAAACCGCCAGTTTGAATTGAAGTATTAATTCGCTAGAAAATGAATCCCAAACTAATCTCAGTTTCAGTTCAAGCGAAGTATTAATTCGCTTCAGTTCAAAGAAAGGAAAATCTGGTAGTGTTTATCAACGTATGTAATAAGATGTAAAGCAGTTGTAATATATATATATAAACTGCTGTCCACCCAAATTGCAACACCAAGAAAGGCAAGAGATATCACAGCAAAATTTATTTAGCAGATAACATGTTGATCAAATATTAAATGATTAAATTTATAGACTTCTGTGAAGTGTGGTTCCTTCCAGAATCAGTAGTCAGAGTAGCCGCCATTGTTGGATCACGCTGACACACGCCTCGGCATTGATTCAAAGAGACTTGGGATGTGTTCTTGGGGTACAGCAGACCAAGCAGCTTCCACACGTTGCCAAAGTTGATCTGATCTGGCAGCTTGGGATGTAATCTGGGTCAATCGTTCAGCAACCATGAACCACATGTTTTCTATCGGCGAAAGATCCCGAGAGCGAACCGGCCAGGGAAGCAATTCAATTTGGCGATTGGCGAAAAACCCTTGCACAATGCGTGCCACGTATGGTCTCGCATTACCCTGTTGAAATATGGCTCTGAACAAGCCCTGAAGGTAAGGAAGGACAACTGGCCTAGGAGATGTAGCACTGGCTGTTTCAAGTACCGGCAATGCGTATTAGAGGAGTGCGAGAGTGATATCCAATACCGCCCCATACCATAATACCCGGCGCAGGACCAGGGTGGGCGTACATAACGCAGCCGTTCAGCATCCTCTCTCCACGATGTCTCCAGACTCGAATCCGACCACCGCGGTGTTGCAGACAGAAGCGTGACTCGTCAGTAAAGACAATTTCATTCCATTCTGTCGTACACATCCTTCTTTCATCGCACCATTGGCGGCGGAGACGTCTGTGGTTCTGCGTCAAGGGTAGACGAAGCAATGGACGTCTTGCGGACAGACCACTCTGCTGTAAACGGCGTCGAATGGTACGCGCATACACTGAATGATGCGTTACAGACTGAATGTGCTGTGCTACGGTTCGTGATGTGACTGAGCGATCCGTCACTGTACACGTGAAGTGGTGCACTGAGAGGGATGCGATCGAACACGTCTGTCCGTCGTACCCTCCTGCATCCAACGGTCACATATCCGCATTACAGTTGTTTGGTTTCGTCCAACACGACTACCGATTTCCCTGAAAGATAATCCACACTCTCGGTAGGCTACTATCCTTCCTCTGTCGAACTCGGATACTTGATCAAACGATAATCGCTGTTTACTGCGAGGCATAATGCATCATTTTCTTGAAAAACCCACAAGAAAAACACAATTGCTGATCTTGAAATCTTCGAAAACTCTGAGCTCTTAATTAGTGCTTCGAAGTGGCGCCACAGGCGCGCGTGATGTGAGTCTGCGCTGAAATTCTAATCATTTGCATATCTCACCTCCGCTAATGCATGCTGTAAACTTCACGTTATTTGCATGCTTCCTTCAGGGTGTTGCATTTACGGTGGCCAGAAATAAGATTATTGGTAGAGTATACGTGCTTTTATTTGGGATTTTGGTTCATGATTTTAAATCGACTTTACAGTACTTAATGTCTTACGAGTACTGGTTATTTTCCCCTGAGATTTTGCATTTCCTATAGATTTATTTTTGAAGCATGTCCATTCACCAGAGGCGTTAAATAAGGCTGGAGGGCTAATGTTTTACATATGCTATCATTTTCTCAGAAAGATAGCTGTATTTAAGAATTGATTTTAAGTTTTCTGTTAAATATATTTCTTAGTTTGGCAAAGAGAAATCTAAACGTAAGTGTATTATCAAATATGATTCTTAGATGTGATTTATTGTTTCCAACATATTTCTTTTACAGATACGTGGAAGTGGGCAATAAAATGATTCTAATATTAAGTCACACACTTTTTTAATAATTATGTTTAAAATTTTAGAAACTTGTTGGATATTTTTATGGGAGAATATTTTTATAGGAAAAATATATTTCTACAGAACTGTATTTTATAGAATATATTATTAAAAGCAAAATACAGAATTTTTTGTAGAAAAATTATAAAAATATATTTGCGGTTACAAATGAGTTAAATTTTTAAAGGATATTATTTTCGGCAGTTCATCTTTTTTTTAAATCTGTTCTGTTTAAAATTTCAGAAAATGTATTGAACATTGTTTCGGAATAATGAGTTACACAGATAAGATCATGCAATTTTTTTAAAAGTAAATAATACTTCAAAGAGAATTTTTACAATTTATTAATGTACGAGAATGGAAAATAAAGAGACTTTGCTTTAAATTAAATACAAGTGATTCTCATTCCCCTTATTAAATTATCCATAACTGTTTTTACAAAATGGTAACACATAATCAAAGTCTAAAACTGAAGAAATATTTTGGGGTTCTTAAATTAAAATTTTAAATCCCTGTTATATACGGCAAGTTAAATCTTCGCATTTGGATTTCCTGCATAAACAGTCTGTAGAATAAATCCTTTTATGAAGCCTTGGGTATGCTCAGAATTTATAAAATATTTGATAGCTTTACATTCTAAAGTAACAATTTTAGTTTCGTGCATTAAATATCACTAATGACTAATTGTCCCTGAAAGTGAAATTTCTGATTTATGCTGAAACAAATTTTTTATTACGTCAGAACTTAAAATTTAAATTGTTAAATCACGGCTTATATTCAAAATCGGGCTTTTAATTCTAGAAAATAATTTTTAAAATTATATAGCGGAAAAAAAATGCTTTTTTAAAACGAATTTAGATACGTGTTACATGTGTATATATATATATATATATATATATGTGTGTGTGTGTGTGTGTGTGTGCGTATTGTTTTAATGCACAGTAAGAATCCGGTACTTTAATTACTGGCTGTAGACATGGCTGAGTGCAAAGGCAGCCATTGGCTGAAGGTAAAAGCTGCGATGACTCATATAATTCAACTGAGCTTGAAGTATCACAATTTTTATTGTTACCCATAACAAATACTTTTACAGAAGAGATATTTTTTAATCATAATTGAATACAATAAGTTCCATGTGTACGCGAATTTTATTCGTACGACGTCATCTTAGTATCTCATCTGTTTAGCGCGACGTCATCTTAGATGAGTAAGCTGCAATTCAAAGGAAGAAGGGAGGGAGTCAAAAGTTTCAGTTCCAAGTTAAAAAAGTTTCAGTTTACAATTATTTTGATTAGACAAGAAGTATCTGCATCAAGCATTACATAACATGGAAAGATCCCGAATTTGGGAGAGAGCACCAAATTTAAAATACTCAGTTTTAAATTTGCCAATTATTTCTTAACATAGCCATCTTATTTTATTATATCTTACATATAGA
>KK115334.1:493046-504194 GCA_000611955.2 Stegodyphus mimosarum
CTTCCTAGAATATAATCATTAATAGATAACTTATAATTACATATATATACTGTACATATATAAATTTGAGGTTTCTAAATTTTTGTTTATATATATATATATATATATATGCACAGAATTTCAATTGCAGCTTAATATTTACATACTTGTCATGATAAATAATGCGAATTATGACGTATGTCTTCACATTATGCATCCATCATTCATTTTTCCTGAATTACCCAGAAACTGACAGACTATGGCGATAATATCATGTCCACTTTTTATGCCTTAGAAATTTTTCTTTTGCAGAAGCTTATATTTTTATGCGTAGTGAGGAATCAGCTATCGCCAGCTAAGGTAATAATAATTCGAACCTATGAAGTTTCAAACAGATTAATCTTCGTAACTCTATTCAAAATATGAGTGTTAGAAACGACGGAGGCATCTACGGAATAAGTATTGTTATTGGTATTAACTACCCTGACAAATATTCAATATTTTTGAAGTAAAATGGAATAATCAATTATGTAATTTATTTCTGCGAAATTTAAAGAAATTTTAAAGAAATTCGTAAGCAATAAAGGGTATTTTTAAATGTATCAAAATTTATTAAAATTTATTAAAAAACTGCATTCGCACCACATGATTAAAATTTAATTTTTTCCAGTTATCTTTTATTTATAATGCATACAGATATCATAAATCTGCAATAAAAAATAAAGTACTTCATTGTTTCATTGTATTTTTAGTATTGGCTTTACCCTTATTGAAGTTTAAAAACTCTATCCGTTTAAAAGCACATAAGAGTAGCTTGCAAACTTAAAAATTTATAAATGTTAAAATTCTTAATTTCTTTTAACTCTGAATACTCTTCTTAGAGTTCATTAATCCCAAATAAAGGTAAAAGTTTACCATTAATTGATTTTTAAAACTGTGTTACTGCAACGGAATTTTTCATGTTGCCTTTAAAATTTTCTAGCTCAGAAATCAATCTTCCGATTGATATCAGGCTTATAATATACCTATTATTTGACTCCAGAAACACATTTTATTTGATTTTTTCTAAAACAGATATCAGCCGTCGATCAAAGTTATGCGACATACGCTTCCCTATTGATTCCCACAGCTACTGCGCAACCGCGGCGTCCATGGCAACGTTTCAAACACACAACATTTCTCTAACAGAGCAACGACAGGTTAAGAAAGAAATAATAAAATAATAAAAATGGTAATTGAAGTGTGGAGAATTCAGTATTGGCCATTCCTATCTGTAAAACCTGTGGAGTTTTTTTAGATTTAAGCGTGCTATCAACAGGGCTGTTCCAGGCAGAGGGCGCTGTGGGCTTAGAAACTTTTGAAGAAATTTGAGAGAAACCAATTTCCAGTCTTCAGCAATATGAAATTATGTATGTTTTCTTGTGCTTGGATTTGCAGTTTTCATGTTTCAGACTATCTTTATATTACATGCTGAGGACATAATGCTTGAAGCAATGGAAACGACCACTGACTGGGCAAAACTGCATCCGGGATAAGAGTAAGTACAGAGTTATGGTGAGTACGAAAAGTTTTAAAACTTTTAACTTTGTTTCACTTTCATTAAAATAAATTAATTTGTTGTTTTAAAAGTGCTTTAATTATGCCTAATGCTATATACATGCACCGAAACTGGATCAATAATACGTGATGCCAATCAGTTAACTTTTAAAAAGCACAGTTTTAGACTCCAATTTGCTCTGAGATTAAAATAAAAAGACTGTCATTTTAATGGTATCTACATTAGAGACTATAATTTACAAATTAACTTAGTTGGCTACAGCAAGTTAGCACAATTTTAACTTAAATTAAAATGAATTTGTTATCTTAATTTTTAAAGTAAATGAATACTAACAATGGAGTGAATAATAGAACACAAGTAAACTGAAAGTAAATCATGAAACATTAGAGCAAATGTAATTTTGTAAAAGTCGATTAATATTTATTTACAGTGAAATAAATAATAAAGATAAAAAATATAGCTTTGCTATAGGTTTCGTTTCATTAACATGAGCCTATGCGAAACGTTTTTAGAACATTGGTGTCAAGTGATTTCAACCACGCCGCAATCGGTCTTTGTGAATAGTATTTTGTTTTAGTTTGATTCATCAGTTTGAAGTCAAGCATGTGCTTCATAAAGCGTTAATTTCTCAGCTATAAATTAATATTTACAACGTATGTATTAAAAATTACAACGAAATTCAATATAATCAGAAAACTAAACAAAAGTTTTATAACAAATTGAAAATCTTTAATTAAATGTAATTAAAGATAGCTTTCCAGACGCATATATTAGCATAAATTTTTAGACACTGACGCTCTTTGTTGTTCATAAGAGTTACTTAATTTCAATTCTCTCTTTCTGCTTTTTTATTTTTTCAAATAAATTTTTTAAGGTAGATTATAATGTAACAAAAAGTTTAACATGTGATAAAAACTGTCTTATATACGTTACTTTCTTTCTGCTATTACTTAAGAGAAACATTTTAAATCGTTGAAATAAATTCCGATACTACAGCTAGAATATCGTGTTTAAATATGTTTCAAGAAGAAAACGTATTACTTACTTCTTCGAAATTTTTATATCTACTCTTCATAATTTTAAGTCTATAACAAGATTTCTTACCCTAATTCAATGCGTTTTTAACCTTTTTTGCTTCATCCACAATGTCAAAACAACTTTTCTTCTTCGCTTCACCTTTTTTTAATTAAGAAGTGCATTTTGTTTTATTTCAGAAGTATATTCGGTTTTACATACTACTATTTAAGTGGGTAAAACCGAAAAATTATGTTTTAATACAGTACTAAGAAGCAAATTAATTTACAATTTTTAGAATGAATAAGCATTTATTATATAACAAATCAGTATTAGTGTTACTAAACCCGAAAGAAGAAATATTCGGCTTGGTTTCACTCCACGTGCGCAAGAACTATATGAAACTTTACGGTTTCTCAGTCCTCATGCGTCATGTATTTCAAGCATGTCGTACTTTTGTTAATGCTCTGTTACATTTTGATAAGACCAATTTGAAGTCGATAAATTGCATCTGAAATCTTTCTGAAAAACACTCCTTAGCGGCTCAGATTTCAATTTTATCTATGGGTAATTAGATGATAATTTAATTACCCATAGATAAAATTGAAGCTATATATATTTTAAGACAGTTATATATATAATACCTAGTTATGTCGGTCCCATCTCATAATGTCAATAAGCTGCTTGATACTTCTCTCAAACATTATACTAATAGTCCATAGTTTCTAAGCAGAGTACTTACCTGCTATAGTAAACACCTTCGTTGCCAAAGTTTCAGAATACGTGAAACTATATTAAACACGTGCGTAACAATTATTCAACAAACCAAGCAATTTAATGATGTTTTTGAGCAACATCTGTACGTGAGGACATAATAAAGGACTCTATTTCCCCCAACGAATTATGTAACTGCTTTAAAATGCATTCAGAAGAGATTTTTTTCATGGTGTCTGTACGTAAGACACCATGAAAAAGAAACCGAGATACATATATCTCGCATAACTCAAAAAACGAGTAGACTCAGAAAGTTGAAATTTTGTATATAGGACTGCTATAACATACAGATGTGCACCACACTTTTTGGTTGCAATCGGCCGCACCAGAAGTATATATATATATACCGTAACTCAGCTCAGTAGGCTCAGTTTTTTTATTCTTATATGTTGGTAAATTACGCATTTTTTGCTTTAAAAATGATTGAATTATGTCGTTCTTATCTTCCGGGTAAGGTTCTTATGCCTTTAGTAAATCTGCATGCAACATTCGTAGAATTATCAACAATTTAAAAGTTGTTTAAGTGCGGCTAAGCCTAATTATTTTTACCATAGCAGTCATATTCGCTTATATTTGAAAGTTAGCAGTATAGTGGATTTGTTGCCAACCTAGAGAAACTAAGCCTCGCAGCAACTAAGTTTTTTCTTTTATTATTGCGAATTAAATTATGCTTAATTCATTCTGGAATTTTTTCGAAGAAATAAGTGTTTAGGATTTACTTCCTAATTTTTAATATTTTGAGTTTTTATGTATTTTTGCCTTTTCGCGAAGTGAGAACTGAATTAATTGAATAAGAAATACTAAATCGTCTGTAAAACTCTCTCTCTCTTTTTTTTTTGTTGTTGTTGTTTGTTTAATTTCTTTGATATATTGTTTTAGATTTATTATAGTATTTGAATAGAACATGTGGGAATGATAGATAATTCTTCAGACGATATAACTTTTGTGCATTTTTGTTATGAAATGAATGAGATGTAACGCTGTTAAGTAAACCTAGCGCTAGAGTGTCGCTATGGTAAACAAATATAGTGAATTTCAAAGAGTGCATTTATTCTATTGTGGTTTACGTGCTATTGACGAAGTAGATTTAATTCAATCCAACAAGTTTAAATGAAACGCACTAAAAAAGATGAGTATAATTTAATATTCCTTGCAAGGAAGTCATATGGTTATATACATCAGATTTTTTAGGCTCTGTTACTTTTCTATTTTTGACAGTTGCAGTGTTGTAAAATATCCAGATTTCTTTTCTAAAAACTATTCGTAGAGAAATTTACAAAATTTAATTGCGTGTATTAGTGCAAGCCTTATTTCACATTTTACTGAATTTAATTTTCGCACGAAAATAGAGGCAAAGAGATATTCAATATAGTTTTTGGAATATTCAAATTGTTCTGTTACTGACGCGTAGTACGTTGTAAAAGTGTATATTGTTGTGGCTACATTTTTATCATGAATGTTACGTCGTCCGCCAAGATTAACAATAATAATTATTATAAAATACAAGAAATAAAGATAATTATTATAAAATACAAGAAACAAAATAATAATAAAAAAGAGAAAAAAATCATTATTTTTATTGTACATCACTTGTAACATTTGTCCTCCTAATTTCGTAAAAATCGCTTTAAGTGTTGTGCTTTGGAGCGTTTTTACGATTCTGTTCTGCAGTTTAATTTTCTGAAGGTGTTCTAGTATCAGTAGAACGATATAAATGTAACAGCTTTTGAGTAGTATTTATTATCATTCTGGTAAATGTTGATAAATTTTCACTGCATTCACTGCAGAACGTTTGTTAATTAGTCATTAAATAGTACATATTACACGTACATGTTTACCTCTAATAAGCCTTAGTTAACTGGCGTTCAAATATAGGAGTCTACATTTATGTATACAGAGTTCGCCATTTACTTTATTTCCTTGATATTTTGGCGCGTATACGAGCCAGTTTCCCTTAGAAAGTCCTCCACGAAGGCAACCCTCCCTTTAGGCAGATAGCCCTCGTGTGCTTTGCCATAATTGAATAACCTAACCTAACCTAACCTAACCTTGATATTTTGGATCAGATGTATGATCCCAAATATAAAATTTCGCATCGCAAATTATGATTGAGAATTTTAGGAAAAATATTTCAAAACTGGAGGCGAAAATGTCCTGTAAATATAAAATCTAATTTTTTTCTAGTTATTAAAAGCCATTATAGTACTTACACAAACATAAAAGCATAAAGCAAACATAAAAACTCCAGAGCGAACATACAAAGATATGGGAAAGCAAAACAAATTTAATTTAATTTGTATGTGAACAATAAGTGTTAATTTTGAACGAAAATTTAAGGAAACGGCATAGATTTCAAGCAAAATCATAAAAAAAGAGAGTAAAATATCTCTCAAATAAAGCTACGATAATAGAATGTATAATACTCCATGGAACTGAATAATGCCTCTATTCTATCCTTGTGGTGTTGCCCTTAAGATACTACATACGACGTAATATTCATATAACCTCGACTTGTGGCTATGGCAAAGTTAAATAATTTAAGATTCTCACTTCCAAATTATTCTCCTGCGCTTATAATATACTGATTATCATAAATTAAGGGAAAATCACAAAAATAGCGATACTCCCTCAAGCCAAACCGTGTAAAATTTCAATATGTTGCCAAGTAAAAGCAACTGAGTAAAACTGCAATATGCAAATTAGTGGCGCTGCACTCGGAATTAGTCATCTGCGAGGAGCATGAACATGTCCATGTTTGAGAGCAAGCCCACATATTTCACTGTGATAGTGACATCAGAAATCTGAGAAAGCCAATTCGTAACAATGACCTCCAGGCATGATTTGTCTGTAGAACTACGATGGAGAGCCATTGGGAGACTAGAGGCAGCACAATGCCAAACAGAAGTGGCCAGATGGCTAAATGTGAGTCCTTCTGTGCTTTGTAGGCAATTTCAAACCGCAGATTCCGCTTCTAGGAGGTTCAGCCAAGGACGGCCAATTGCTACGACGAGGGCCGATGACGGATATTTAACATTATGTGCACGCAGGAATAGAACCGCTATACCGACTCTTCTTAGATCCTCTCTTGCTGCAGCCACCGGAAGGTTGGTGTCAACGTCAGCTATGCGTAGAAAGCTTCACGAAGGTAGTCTGTATGCGAGGCGACCAGCCATTTGCTTGCTGCTCACGTCACGTCATAGAAGGCACCGTTTGCAGTGCGCACGACAACAAGTCCACTGGACGCCTGATCAATGGAGGGATGTTCTCTTTACGGATGAGTGAAAGTTTAGTCTAGAAAGCGATAGTAGGCGTTATTTGATATGCAGAGAACGTGGAATCCGTTATCATCCGTCAAACATCCGTGAAAGAGATGCATACGGAAGAGGCAGTGTCTGTGTTTGGGGTGGCATCTCTTTGGGTGGACGCACAGACCTCCATGTCTTTCCAACGGGAACTGCACCCATATGCCAGGGCAATAGGTGATGCTTTCCTGTTACAGGACGACAATGCAAGACCACACAGCGCTCGCATCGTAGATGATTATCTTCAACAGGAAACAATTATACGCATGGAGTGGCTAGCTCGATCCCTCGACTTGAATCCAATCGAGCACGTTTTGGATGCTTTAGGGAGACGTCTAGCTGCTCTCAGTCCGCTCCCTCATACCCTGGCCGCGCATGGAACTGATAGATCGCATAATTGAAAGCATCGCACATCGCTGTATGTGCTGCATTGCTTCTAGAGGCGATCATATTCCATATTGAAGGTATTTTTCCTGTAGCAAACTGACACCTTCGATTTGTTTATTTTATACAAGTGCTAATTTCTATACTACCATAATTGTCTGATAATTTCTTTTTATGTTATTTGATATCTTACTATGTGTTGTATATTATGGGTAAGTTTCATAAAATTCTACTTGTAACTTTTTAAGTAATCGTGATTTTTGATTTTTCCTTAATTTATGATATAATTTTCCTAATTTATGATATGATTTTAATGGCCAGTGTATTATTAATTTCAGTTTGAAATAGAAAAAAAAATTTGCGAATGCATTTTTTATGTAACCGCATTCTTCGAAGCGGCTGATTAGTCATCCTATGCTACTTTCACAGCAGCATGATCAGCCCTAGTCCCTTGACGTTAACGAGATTTTTCACAAGCTTCAAATCGATGAAACCAACTGCAGTTTCTCTAAATGTATCATGACTTGCATTTTCATGATGTTTTGTTTTCGTGACTTCATAATGGCTTAATATTTTCCCTTTTCCTTTCAAATAACCTTAAGGTTAAAAGAATATGATGATATTACTGATTCATAAGCCATAGCAACAGCAATTTCTCCGCTTCTGTGGTTACATTATGTAACACCATTTTTATTTTTAAGTATTAAATAACACCTCCAACCGTGCAAAACTTCGCTGCCATAGTGAAAGAAGCTTCTAGTTATGACTATCTTAGAGTAAATTTTTACCTGAAGAATGGCATAATCTCCTACACATGTTGATAACCCAACTATTCTATTAGTACAGCGTATTTTAAAAACTCAACGATTTATTAACAAACTCAACTATTTAAAAGCAAACAATGGCAACACTCTACGGGAAAAAAAACTTTTTATCTCCAGCGCGCCGAACTGTGTATCAGAAATTCTAAAGATATGCAATTTTTTTTTATTTTAAACAGCCTGTAGGAAGCTTAGTAATGTCTTGTAAGAAAGATGTTTGCCAAAGGCTGCAAGTAAAAATAGGAGTGTTTTGCTATACGGCCAATTTATCAAACGCAAACAAATAACCCAATAGAAAAGCTGTATAAAATACTATATAGTACTTACAAGGTCTACTTCGAGAAAACTGTTGGAAGTCAAGATAAACCTTAAGTACCTAATTTCACCAGGGAACATTGTTTCGCTGGCTATAATTTCAGGTTTCATTTTGCAAAACTTCTCTCTTTACATGGGCTTTCGAGACGGGTAAGGACTTCTGATAAATGAAGCATTCTGATAAAGGAAGGAATGATTTCTTTGTGGTGATTTCGCAGTGAACACACATAATGGAAAACTCAAATGGAATATAATGGAAACAATAATGGAACATAATGGAAAATTCAAAGATATCGGTAGACATGTTCAGAACTTGATGGTCGCCGAGCTAATAATTCTGGGTTGCTTCCATAGTTATTGCTGTGATCATGACGCCTTTTTTCAAACAGCTATTCGAAATGAAGTTATAGAGATTGATCGAGTAATGGTAATCCATAAAATATGATTTATTAGAATTTCTATTGAATTTTATATATTCCGCAATAAATCTTTTTATGAAGAAGATATTTAAAATAAAATATTTTAAACTTATAAGGTATTTTCTCCTTCCTTTTTGCATGCCTTCGTTGTGTAACGGTAGCCCACTATGAGCATATTTGAGAGGTCCTGGAGAGGACATTGTTCATTTTTCATGATCTCTACTTCAAAACAACATATTGGCTCTACAAACTATATACAATTTTAAAAGTCACAAAATTTGATACAGTCAAAAACAATATTATACTGATAAAAACAACCGATAGAAGAATGTGTCTTCAAAACGCATTCCATTTTCTTTTATATATATGATGTATTTGTGAGCATAATGTAAAAACACTTCTAATTTATTGCTAATTTTTGGTATCCTAATTGTACATTCATATAGAAATGCATCACTGGTAGTTTCTCTCCGACTCGGTTCTCAAAGAACAGGTTAGTAGCGCGTGGCTTCTTTTATTTTCGCTATGTGTAGGGTGAGTATAAAGCTTAGAAAAGGAAAGGAAAATTCTTTTCATCGACAAATACTCCCGGCGTGCTTTTTATGTTTATTTTACCAGCCCCCTAAACATAGGTGAATATTTTGTTTCTTTATTAAATTCATCCGTTATTTGCAGAATGTTTCTTAATTTAAATTTTTGTATAAAGAATAGTTCAAATTTTATTTTTAATTTTGCATGTCACATTATATTGAACATTATTTCAAGCTTTTTTACTTCCTTGTACGACGTAAAAAGGAAGTATTGTAATCGCGAAAAATTTCGGGTATCAAATTTCAACGAAAACATCCATTATGACCGTATCGAAAGCAATTTAAAGACTTTTTTGCCTGATACCTGTACGTAAGGACAGAATAAAGGACTCCTTTTCTCCAAAAAAATTATAAAACTGATTTAAAATGGATTCTGATTTTCTTCGTAGTGTCTGTGCGCGTCTACGTACGTATGCATGGATATATCTCGCATAGCTCAAAAACGAGTAGCCTCAGAATGTTGAAATTCTGTATATAGGACTGCTATAACATGTAGATGTGCACCTCCCTTTTGTGGTTGCAATCGGCCGCACCTAAAGTATATATTTATATATGCATATCCACTCTGTTACTCTGCTCAGTGAGCTCATTTTTTTATTTTTATATGTTGGTAAATTGCGCATTTTTTGTTTTAAAAATGATTGAATTATGTTGTTCTTATCTTCCGACTGAGGTTTTTATTCCCTTAGTAAATCTGCATGCGATATTTGTAGAATTATCAACAGTTTAAAAGTTGTTTAAGTGCGGTTACGCCTAATTAGTTTTACCATAGCAGCCATATTTGTTTACATTTGAAACTTAGTAGACTAGTGGATTTGTTGCTCTGGAGAAACTAAGCTTCGCAACAACAACAATAACACGTTCTTTTATTATTGCGAATTAAATCATGCTTAATCAATTCCGGAATTTTTCGAGGAAATAAGTGTTTAAGATTTGCTTCGTAATTTTTAATATAGATATTTTCAGTTTTTATGTATTTTTGCCTTGTCGCGAAGGGAGAATTGAATTAATTGAATGAGAAATACTGAATCGTGTGTGAAAAACTGTTTCTTTTTTGTTTGTTTGTTTAATTTCTTTCATGCATCATTTTAGATTTAAGTTAGTATTTGAATAGAGCATGTTTTACGATTAGATAATTCTTCAGATGATATACATAATTTAGGGTAACGATTAGATAATTCTTCAAATGACATAATAATTTTTGCCCATTTTGAGTTATAAAATGAATGAGATATAACGCCGTTAAGTGAACCTAGCACCAGAGTGTCGCTATGGTAAACAAATATAGTGAATTTTAAAGAGTGCGTTTATTTTATTGTGGCTTATGCACTATCGTTCGAAGTAGTTTTAATTCAATCCAATAAGTTTAAAGGAAATGAAAGAAGAGTATAATTTAATATTCCGTTCAACGAATTCATGTGGTGTACACATCAGATTTTTGGGGGAAGGGTCACTTTCGTATATAAAATATTTGTACTACTTGTAAACATCTGATGTAAAGATATTAAGAAAAATATTTAATTTCTATTAAACTGTCATTTAACCAAGAAATAATGGAAAAGCACGAAACTGTACGTTTTAATAACAATACCTTGTTTCATTTTATCAAATAAACTTTTTAGCTATTTATCTTTCATATCCACTATACTCTTCTTATAAAGCTGTTTCAATGAAAGTTAGTATGACTTTTTCCTGCCTCAGAAGTAAGCAAAAGAGAGGACACATATTGATTAAAAATTTCAAAAAGCCACATTTTATTCACATTTTATATGTGTTGCGTTCAAATTACAATATGATAAAAATATTTATATTTAAACTCAGTTATATATAAATATAAAATGCATTTATAAATATATAATTAAAAAAGATAAAAAAGATATATTTCATAAGATCAAAATAAAAAAGAAAGGTGTATAAAAGATAAATAAGGAAAAAGATAAAAAGATATATTTCATATTTAAAGATTTAAAGACTTTTGATACTTCCTGAAGA
>KK115334.1:504324-544355 GCA_000611955.2 Stegodyphus mimosarum
AAATACAAATGCTCCGGATAGGATATTCAGTGACGAAGATCAGAAAACAGTTAAATAATAAAAAATAAAATATGATTATTTTAATTCACTATAAACAAAAATGTAATTTTAATATTTGTACTACTAGTACCGCTTACAAAACTACTTTTATATCGCAATCATGCATAAACGCCATTCTTTGCCTTTTTGTGTCTTGAAACTTTCAGTAAGCGCAGCGAAAAATATAACTGAAAGATCTTAGGAACGTTTTAGCATTTACATTGTTATTAAATAAAAATAAATCACAGAATTTGCTAAAATACAATTAAGTAATTACAGTTCATGATTATAATTTGATTCACCAAATACGAAACTCTCATTTTAAGGTATGTACACTTAAAACTTATGAACTTATGAACCCACTTATGAACATTTACTTTACGTGACAATAGCCCGAATTTTGCATAAACACCATTCTTGACATTCGTGCCTGGTAGTAAATTGCAGTAAAATATGTAATAGCGAGAGCTTCAGAAAATCTAATTATATGAATATATATATGAAATTATATAAAATTTAATCATAGAATATGTCGCTAATTATACGCATAATATTTTCTCAAGCTGTAGATTTAATTTAACTGTTGACGGTATTCAAAGATTTAAATTTATATTAACAAATGAAACATTTATTGTAAAATTTTGCAATTGCATGAAACTATGCATTTCACAACTCTCTGATTTTAAAATATTATCATTATTCAGTTTAAGGGGATTGATGGTAAAATTTACTTAGTTTTGTACACCGGCAAATTCGTTATCCAAACTAAATTTTTATTATACCAAAGTACTCATTTTATTTTATTTCAGACGCTCTCGATGCTGTGAACTGTAAATTTCGATTGCATTCAAAATTGTTTGTTTGTTTAATTATTATACTTTTATACTTCCTCGTATTTCAATGTATTAAATTGTTTTATTTTAAGAATAATGATTACAATCGGTTCGTTTAGAATGAAAATTTTTATGTCTTAAATATGAAAAACCCTGTTCTCGAGTGTACAAACAGCAGCCTTAATTTTCACCTCTAATTAAAGAGCGTTCTCGAGGTTATAAGCCGCGGGTAGTTTACTATCTACAGTTTGTTTGGGGGGGTGGGGGAAGTACGAAAGCAGCTAAAATAAAAATAGTTCTTACCACTCACTAAGACAAAATTTTTATTATAAGTCAAAAAGAACATGTTTTTGTGTTTAGTTGTAGTGTGTATCGTAACATGTATCGTAACATTAGTTGTAGTGTGTATCGTAAGTCATTTATTTGCCCGACGTATTCATTCAATCGACCTGCAAACAACCCAACTAAACTGTAAAATCCCATGTAACGTTCACTCAACAAAAATTGATTTTATACTCAATCGTTAAATACGCGCTACTATGTTGCAGGCTCCGCTCTGTTGCCTCGTGCTTGTGTCAAAAAAATTAGACGCCTTGGTTTGTATGTACCTACTTCTAAACGTTCACGTGAATAAGCAGCACCTCTATATTTCAGTTACCTTTTTGTGAAAAAAAGTGCTGCTTATACATGAAAAGAATAAGCTTTTAATTAGTTTGCTCATTGAGTTTCACTGTGGGTGGAATTTTATCATACACTTTTAACTTACTTCCAGAAAAGATACCGAGTTCAAATTTTGTTCACATAGTGCTTATTGATGACAATACAGTGCAGCGAAGCGATTTTTTTTCAAATTCGATTGTTTTTTTTAATTTAGCGTTCAAATGGCTTTACACATATATCTTCGTTTAACCAACTAACTAAGTATATTATAATTTTAACTTTTACATTATCTGTCGATTTTTTAAGCTGTTTGGCGTTTATAATGTTACGGATTTCACATTTATTTGGCTATTTATTTAGAATTGTAATTAAAATTGCTTTATATTTCGCGTGCAACGCAGACGATTTTTGAAGAGAAAGCTGCGTCGAAAAAAAATGAAAATAAAAGAGCACATGCATTTAATGTTTATAAATAAATATCTCGTAATTACTGTTGCCATCCAGAAAAATCTAGAAAAATCGAAATTTTTCTAGTGATAATTAAAAACCTTATAAAAGCCGAATTAAACACCTCATCTCAGTTGTTGTTGTAGCTGTAGCTGTAAAAATAGAACTGTTGTTTGTTTACTTAATGCTGGTATTGATTGTAGCGATTTCGTTGTGAGATAGAATTGTTTTATCTGTTTTGAACTGAGTTTCTGTTAAACGTTTGAGATATTGTGATATTGTGCGAATATCTCTGAAGAAATATTTCAGCATTTTGATTTATCTTTTGTGAAAAGAATAAATTTTTGTTAACTTTTTACCACTTGTGCATTCAATCCATAACGAACCCGTACTCACGCAAAAAATAATATAAAAATTTCAACATCTAAAAGCGTATCGCACATAAAGCCTTGAAATTTTCATAGATTATAAAACAAACTTTTTGCTTTATTCTTAAACATTTTTTTAATGGCGGGCACTAACCGGTAGAGGCTCTAGCTGCTACTAAGGCCACAAGCTGTGGTCACTTTATTATGAAAACACCAAATAGGTAGGTCGTCGTTTCCTCCTATGAAGGAATATTGACATCCATGCCTTCACCGGGATTCAAACCCGGGCCATTTCATCACGGAAGTCAAAATCATTAACCACTTGACCGTCTGGGCGGCTTAAAATTTAAATGATTTAAAGAATATTAATTAAGCGATTATATTCATTTTAAAAAAAAAAAGGGTTATAATAAATATTGGTTCGGGGAAACTACGTTTTGAGTTTGCAGTCTTGCTATGCTTAATAACAAATTGGGAACATTCCTTTTCTCATTTTAGGTTTAAGTAAATTGCTTGTTAAGTAATATTTTTATTACATCCAGTTTCCGAAAATGAATATTCAAAGCGACTTTTTCAGAATGACTTTCATTTATTTTTCTTTGTTGCACAATTTTCTTATAATTTATTGCTCGTATTTTAATAATGACTAAAAATTTCCTAAGAGATAAAGAGTAATTGAAACTAAATAACAGAAAATAAAATATAAATTAAAAAAAGGTTTTTATGCAATAAAATTAATTTCATTTAAAATGTCTATGATAATTAATGCATTAAAAAATGAGAAAATAATTTATCATATAGTTTTATGGGAATAACAGATTAAATAATTCTATTTACAAAATTTATCTACAGCTATATATGGCAAATCTATTTTTCCCATTGAACTATATAATAAATTATTTTTATCTTTTTTGTAGATTAATTACCATATCCATTTTAAATAAAGGTTTAATGTACAAACAATTGTTTTTTAATTTTTTAATACAAATTCTGTGTATTTTGAAATTTAAATTATGATTTTATGAAAAAATATCATTAGTATAACAATTATTTTTATTTTAATACTTTTAATATTTTCCTGCATTTTATTCAATACATGAGCATACAATAGTTGCTTTAAATGAAAACTGAAAAATAAATCGCTACTGTGTGATCGCTGAATATGAAAGAAATGATTTAATGTGTACTGCCTTTAGATCATCTGTTAGAATAATCAGTTATTCATTAAAGCAGGTAGCTGCAAATATATTAGTAAGTGGCCAAGTTTTGCTCAGCCTAGGATTTTTTGTTTATTGCCTAAACGTTCTTTCGTGGGTTTTATTGTCTTAACATTTTGCTGCTGATTACCAGCTGCCTGGAATGAGCGTTGGCAAAGACGAAGCTAGGAAGGATATTAACTTAAAGGAAACTTTTAATTTGATAAAAATACGCTAGAATGACAACAGTAGGCCACTATATTAGGTTAGGTCTTAGTATCAGCTCGAAGTCCTCTTACTGTGTCGTCAAACGTGCTGCCCCTACTGCTGCACAGTATGAAAGGAATCTAATTTCTCAAAGAATAGATACTACAAACACAATTGCTTTCAAGTATTCTAAAAGTTTTTTCCTGTATTATCCTCAATAAATATCACGTAAAGTAACAGCATTCATTTGTTCCCAAAGAAAGTAGTATTAAATTTCATCTTTTTAACGACAGACGGCGCTGCATGCCGTTCGACGGAACTGTTTTGTGGGAAAAAAACGCAGACGAGGCGGTCATTACAACAAAAGATGTGCAAGACGTATTAACAGAAGTTCTCCTACATTATACAGATGGAAAGAACTCTTTATTTTTCTTTTATTGTGACAAATTTTCTGTAAATATTCATGCTGCTGTCGTCTGTTTTCATCGTGTGTAAAAATCATTGATAACCTTCATTAAATGTTCAAGTTAAAATGTTGATTGAACTAGTGTATATATTTACCTTTAGGCTTATGAAGTTTCAGCCATTTTATGTAGGGATGGAACACAAAATGGAATAACATTAAAAACTTCTTGCTATATACTTCAAATTATGAGAAGGACTTTGTAGAACAAGAGTATAGCTCTGATGTATAATACGTATTTTATGCATTGCATCTTCAGAGCCCCTCAGACAGAAAATACTGTGTCGTAATCAATGCAGCAAAAGAAAGCGGCAAAATTTCTATTTTGCTAAATTGTTTCATTAATTATTTCTACAGTTGCTACATTCAATTCATGGCGATCAAGAGCAACATATTTGTACTCTTTTATGAAAATACTGTTGTGTGTCAATGACTCGTAAATATCTCTTGAATAAACTGACTGGTGAAGATAAAAACTGGCCTTTATTGCAGATTCAATATTTGTTTTCCAAATGAAGGAAACGGCTAAATTTAATTCGAGTATACAATCCTCTTTAATTCAGAAACGAATGCTTGAACTAATTTTAAAATACTAATTGTTCCAAATTCTTTAAATCGGAGTCACAGAATAGATTTAGGAGACCGTTAGGTAGTTACAAAAGAATGTTTTACTAAAACGAAGGCAAACTTTCATTATTTAAGAAAATTAGTTGTATAAAAGCAAAATACGTTTCCTATAATTTTTTTTCTTTTACTATTTCAGTTATTTAATAATATAAATTACGTGTTTTCAAATATTACGCTATGAGTAAAATTATTTGTTAGCAATCTACAAGTCTTGAAGTAACCTTGAGAATTTTTGCTAATAATATGAGAAATCAAATGAGATAAAACAACGTATTTTAACATTAGTCTCACTATGTGTCAAAGTAGGTTATCAGCACTTTACGTCTTTCGAAAAAAAATATCTCTTCTAATTGACAATGTAGATATTAACGCACAGTCACATTACCTGTATAGCTTTCCTGCTAGTGAGCGTCTTCTTCAGAGAATCCGTAAGCCTGTGGAGGAAAAAGAAAAATTAGAATGCACTTTTTATAATTACTAAAAGCTACCTTTGATAATTTGTTGATAATTTCGATAAACATATTGTTCCGTGCGTACGGGTTCATAACAGATTAAATGCACAAAAAACCAATGATAGCTTCGGAAAATTTATTTTTACCAAAAGAAATACTTGACATTTTTCAATCTTTCCATAAATAATACTCGTACAGCTTTTCTCAGTATCAGAGAACACAATTAGTAATACAACACAATGCAAAGTTCATCTAAAAGGTGAAGCTTTCACAGATTATCCCAATACTTCGAAGTGAGCTTTGAATTAACAGCTGAGAAACTGATGTTCTATATAACTTTCGTCCAGTCACCGAGAAATATTTAGTACCTTCCACGTCTCGAAATTACTGGAAGGCATATGAGGGCTGAATATGGTTGCAGTTAGGTATAAGGATCAATTACATTTATCAATCAGAATACCAATTACAGTTATACAGAGATCGAACTAAAATGTCGGGAAGTTTGGCTCCTTTTGCCAATTTCTCATCAAATTTGGTGACAAAAATTAGTCTCTAAAACTATCGCCAGCTTGGCTATATCTCGCCAATTTAGCGAGATAGCCATTTGCTCACTTCTGTGTTGTTACGTTTCCGCCAAAGCTTCGTTTCTTTTGATTTTCAGGTCACATTATGCAAAAAAATACTACAATTTCATGTATAATTTCACTAAAGTTATTTACCTACATACAAAACACAAACAACCGTAATACAAGTTTTGATAATTATAAAAATGAAGCAGTATATATTTGTTAATTTTTGCCTATGCCTTTCCTAGGGAGCGCTTTAATTCTGTGTTTGGTGCAATAATGCGAACCCTCTCTAAGTTGTAATGTTTCTTCTACATTTGTTGGTGGCTAAATGTGCCGAGTGGATAAAGTTGCGAAACTCTGTAAAGTCCCTTAATCTGTGTTTCAAATTCCTATGCGTGAATAAGCAACAGCATGAAGGCTCCGTAATTGTTCATACGGATCGTAAATACAGATCTCTTTTCTTTTAAAATTCCTCTACTGGAGTATCCCTCCTTATAGGCAGAAACTGCAATTTGTCTTATCCCAATCAAGTAATCCAAAATGATTTTAAGCTCCTATTCATTGCGTTATACTCAATTTTATTCTTTAATCATTAAATTATTCATCAACATATGAGATCATGAATGCTCAGTCGAATTCTGACTTTATAAATGTCTGTAATAAGGTAGCGTTGCTCTTTCTGATACTTATGATAAGCTGTGAATTTAAAATTATTGCAAATACCATGGCTAAAATTTTTTTTGACTTTCACATTTAATGAAAATAACTCTGTTTGTCAATAAAACAAAGAGGGGGAAACATTTTAATAACGTGTTTGACTGTTTTCTATGGCAACATGAATATTGACAGAAAATTTGTTGCTCAAACATGCATGTCCCTGCAGTGAGTTTTATGAATATTTAAGTCACTAGATAAGAACATTTCCAAATGACGTGTGTTGTTACCCCATAGGTTTAAATCTATCGATTGATTTCATGTTTAGTATATCCCTCTTCTTCTTCGAGAAAAAGATATCAAAGTAGAGTTCCCTTCAATTACTCTTTGATTTACTCACTTATTCCCATTTCTGCCGTTACTTTATAAAATTATTAAACATATAATTTATAATTACTTCCATTCACAGCTTTTGATTTCGTGGACAAAATTCTTCAGGAAAAACGAGGGATATCATTTATGTTTTATTGCTGAGTTGCTAATTCATTAGAAAAATTTACTTTTCCTATTAACAGTAGTTCCATCTTCTCTGACCCTGATATGCCAATACACTGGTGTGCAAAAATTAAGGACGAAGTCGAAAAATTAGCATCTCAGCTGAACGAAGAGGCAGAGCGGACAGAAAGAGCAATCAGGAGATTAAGTAAGGTGATATACGGTAGCACATGCGCAGATATGCAGGTAGACGTAATGGGGGAGTGTCTGAGTAGTATAAAGCATGTTGTCGGTGTAAGATCAGTATTTCTGGCAAAGAGATTGCACGCCGTATAGCAGTTAAAATCACATCGAGTTGCTGCCTCAGCGAGAAATGGCAAATAATGAATCTATTAGACGACATCTGGATGCTTTTACCCGAGTTCGAATCATTGGGAAGTTGGAGGAAGGCCTCAGTGTGACAAGTGTGGCTGGGGAGTTCTGAATTGCTCACAGCATCGTTTCACGACTTTGGAGACAGTTTCAAACTACAGGAACAGCTATCCGGGGGTTTAGTAGTGGTCGTCCACGAGGAACCACACCCGGAGATGACCGGTATATTGCCTTACCGGCCAGAAGAAACAGGCGGCAGACAGCGGGAGAAATCGCTAGACACACGACACAGGCGACTGGACGACCGATATCGCGTTTTACCGTGGCCAGAAGACTGCACGGTGGTGGTCTGTTTGCACGACGCCCTGTACGGTGTGTACCTCTAACGCCTGCCCATCGGAGAAGGCGTTCTCTGTGGTGCCGGGAACACCGGAATTGGAGAGACAATGAATGGGGACGAGTACTCTTTACAGATGAGAGCAGATTTAGTCTGAGTTGCGATTCTAGACACATACACATCTGGACAGAGCGGGGAACACGCAATAACCCCTTCAACATCATCAAAAGGGACTGTTTTGGAGGTCGCGGAGTTCTCGTTCGAGCAGACATAATGCTTGGTAGCCGGACCGACCTTCATATCTCCCAAGGAGGTTCGTCACCTGGGACTGCTATTGTAACGAGGTTCTTCTTCCTTACATGCGTCTTTTCACAAGGGCTATGGGTCCTCAGTTCCTCTTCATGGACGACAACGCTCCACCTCATCGCACAGTTACTGTCGAAGAGCTGTTGGAGAGTGAAGATATTGAACACATGGATTGGTCGGCAAGGTCTCTGGATCTAAATCCCGTCAAGCATGTACGGAACTTACTAGGGAGACCCGTGGCAGCACGTAACTTATCGCCAGTAACGATTCCGAAACTGCGATTGGTGCTACAAGAGGAACGAGCAGCAATGTCTCAACAGCTCATTAACAACCACATATCCAGCATGCACAAATGATGTGAAACCTGCCTAGCAGTCAGGGGAGATCATATCCCCTATTAAAGACCGGATGTTTCTTGCTGGACACCCATCACAGGGATGTTTCGGCCTTCAGTCGCATTGCGCTCCATGCTACTTTTTCAATAAAGCTTCTTTTTATCCCTCTGATAACTCTTTTAGTAAGTGTTGCTTACATTACTCTCATGTCCTTACGTATTGGGGATCTTACGGTATTAAATGTGTTGATTTGGAAAGCTTTTGTACAAAGTTATATTGAAAAAACCGTCTCGTCCTTAATTTTTGCACACCAGTGTACATAACCACAGCGTATTCCGCTTTTCTTTTCTTTTCACCACTTAGTCTTGCAAACCAAACAGCTGAATTTCTCAATTCACAAAATTCCCTTCCTTTAATCTTTCTTTCACATACCCAACCATCTTTTCCCCTGAACGCACCAAGGGTTCTTGTTTCTGCCTTAAAATAGCAATTACAAGGAACAAGTACTTAAATTTTGTGTCGCAGGATGTGTTAAATTAGATCCGAACTTTAACCGCCTTCAAGGAGCATACTATAATTCTGGCTTGAAGCCTTGCAAGCGTTATCCAGTGACTAGAGAAATGAGCACTAAGGATAACGAAGACGAAAATTAATTTCACTGAGGATAGAATAGAAGGAAATGGTGATCAAACCGTGATCCCGTTGTTATGTCCTCCCACCGCCATAATCGGTATGGTGGTTAGCGATGCGTATTCTTGGGCTAGGGTTTGAATCCCGAAGAATTCATGGATGTTTTTAAATGCATATTGTTTTTGCAGTATGGGGCCACTTAAAATACTGACAAGCCGAAAGTCCTTTTCAAAAGATTGGTGTTAGGAAAAGAAGGATGGCAGACCCTCGGATACGTTTCCGGTGGTGTTCTCCATGAAATTTGGGGCGGAGTTACACAGTTAGTAGGCTGGGGCAATACTTGTTCGACCAATTGTGGAATGTAGATTTCACACTCAACTCTGTCTGTTCGTGTTATGCCCAACACGAGAATCTTAACTTGAAGCCAAGTTCATGTATACGTTCCCTTGAGAGCCAAGGCACCGTGCCTTTAAAGAAGTCAAGAAAAAAAATAAGTTTAGAAATAAATAAGTCTAGAAGTCTAAATAAATCTAAAAATAGATAAGTCTAAAAAATTAAGGCTTTAAAAGTTATTTTATCGACCTATTTGACACAATTAAGATTCAATCATATGAATGTCAAATTGAATGATCTCAATCACATGAGCATGCATAGGCTGGAATGAAGAAAGATTTACTTGAAAACCCATGACAATAACAGCGTACGGGTATTTACGAGTACAGCAAGCTAATGTTATGGGTTAAACAAAAAATTCATCCGTAAATTGGTACTGAGCAGAAAGAATCCGCTCAACTTATTGAATTCTTTTTTCACTAAATCTCCTTTAAAATTTATTTTATGGACTACATTTGATAATTAGAACGTATGATCGTGCAAACAATTTTTCTAGCCCTTGAGAATTAGAATTAATAAGAGACTGTTGTATTTAATATGAACTCGATAGATTTTTTTTATTTGCTTGATTATATTAAGTCCATTCCTGTCCCAATTTCCATATCCTGAGCTTAAACATTCTGGTTAAAATTCATCTATAATTTCATTGGTTAAATCAAGGGCAATCATTTTTGAGTACAAGTTAACATACATTTCAGTCGGCACTTCGGTTCCGGTAGTAAATGCGCGCGAATAGGAACACTATATGCAGCATTTAAGTGAGTGGTTTTCTATAAAATGTTCTTTGCAATGACTACGTGAACATTCACATTAGCAACGCATCATTTGCTGCCACTGACGTCATTCGTGGAAAGTATATCATAACATTTGCCAAATGACCACATAGATCCAATCAAGCTATTTCGCAGAGTTTCATTCCAATTCAAACTCACCACGCCCTATTTTGAGGCATCTCTAGAACGTGAGATATTATGTGTCTGATGAAAGATTAGACTATCGATAACTAAGGACCATAATTGAAATGGTGATAAAATATTCATTCTAAGCAGGTATGTATTTTCCCCTAATTAGAACTATTCCTGAACTAGCAAATAAAATTCACGATAAACCATCAGAAATTATTAAGTTTTCACGTATATACTATATATATACATATGACTAAAAAACCTTTGATACTAAAATGATTAAAATTTGGGAACGACATTCAGCATTATTACTTTTTACTGGCTCTCAGCCAAATTATTCTGTACTTAGAGATATTTTTATTGCTGCCAGTCCGTGTTATGAAATATTTGCTCCTAGAGCACATAGCATTTTCTTAAAAATTTTCTTTAGGTTTAAAGAGCTTTTCAATCGCTCTTACATACGTCTGCATGAGTTCAGGTAGCGGTGATACTCAACAGATGCGGTTGTACTTCTTGTTAAAAATCTCAAATCTGACTGTTGAAAGCATATAATTTTCGTTAATTGCTATTAACTAAGTAAATGAATGTGTATAAATAGAGAAAATCCAAATGCGTTCATACATTTAAAGGAAAATACATTGAATTCGCCACAATAAAATTCATTGGTAATTTTAAAATTTTTGATTGGTTACAAGAAGTAATGATGGCGAAGAATATACATCGTATATTGTTTACGAATATTCATGTCTTCCAATTTCAAATTTCGGCAGTAAACCCAATTTGAAAACTGAACTTTTGTTACATTGTAGCAAGCGTTGATGAAACTGTTTTTAAAGTGCACTGTTATTATATTCAATGTCGCTTATTTTGGAACAATGCATTGCCCTGTATAGTTAATAATACTAGTTTCTTTAATTATGATTTTCGCCATTTATTTACTTTTATATTCTTCAATAAAGTATTGGTACTCACCAGCGGCAGAGCGGCATGAGTCGCTGAATAATGGTAGTTCAATTCGCGGCTGGAATCCCAGGGAATGGGTTGGGTACATGGGCGTTTTCGTGTTTTTCCCATGTGTAATGTGTATACGAGTCATTTATCCTTAGAAATTCCTCCGCGAAGGCATCCCTCCCCCAAGGCAGATAGCCCTCGAGTGTTTGTCATAATCAAATAAACCAAACCAATAAATTATTGCGTTTCCGTAAATTAAAATTGAAAAGAAGAGGGGACTTATTCCTATATTTGCTTAAGGAAAAAAATTTCGTTTCGTGTGAAGAGAGAAATTTCCTTCAGTCTTATTTATTTTTTTCGTATATGTGGACATTTGTAGAAGCTGATATCTTTCAAGCATAAAATACTAAAATTGCTTCTAATTACTTTTAGTACCTAATGCAAGAAAAGTGTCCGTGTTTAATTAATTTTGTGAAGTACTGAATTAGAGAAGAATTATGTTATCTTTTCATGAAAAGAAATTTTTTAAAAAAATCATGTTAATTAAAATAATAATGAAACATTAAAATTTAATTCATTTGCCTCCAAGACATCATCCAGATCCCCTGACAAGATCATTGTGCTTAGAATAAATATAGCTGCAAAGCCTTCTAGATTTAAAATTTTAACATTGCTCGAATAATTTTTAAATCAACTAAATAATGTAGTAATTTTGAACTAAATAATGTAGCAGAAAGAAATCACAAAGAGTTATGCTACAATCATTCGAAACGAGACAATTAACAAATGCACAATAAGATGAAAGTACGGAATTGCGATGATTAATGAACCCATTAAAAGTATCGCGCGTACATGCGACATGCGACGGGGGACGTGGGCACCACCCCTTTACCGTCGGTTAATTGGTGTAGCGCCACGTCCACCAATATCTAGAGTTGAACCTTGAATCTTTTCAAAAGAGCAATTACATGGCCATACAAGGGCTGTTTATATTTAGTATTACATTCATGTTTGCTGGTTAACATATTCTATGGATAACATGATTTACAGAGTTACATACTGACTTTACCTCTCATTTCCGACATACAATGCATATGCATTACCTGAATTACATTAAACTTACATTGCGAGTGATTACTTTTGTGTACAGTTACAGTTTTTAGCTGTGCATTTCAATAAATACTTACATTACTTTTAGATTGCATATAAATACAGTTTGCATGTACAGTTACATGTGGCCAATATTACATGTGCCATTACATTATTTTTATACATACATAGTCAGACACGGCTGCTTCACATATTACTTAATTTTGCCTACACTGCTTACCTTTAGGTCACATATACTTGCAGTTACATACAGATACATGCAGATACATTCTGATTAATTTATAGATACAAATATTTACAAACATAATAGTGTTACAGGTTACTTACGTTACATGTTATTTGGGTACTTATTGCATAATTTTCCAGTACATGAAATAGACATTCCTATATATACATTGCATTGCGTTAGACATCCTATATCCCTTATTCATAATACAAAACATATATGTTACTCATGCATTTTTAATAGACATTTCTGCATTTATATTGCACTACTTTAAATTGCATTACTTACTAATGCATAGCTTACTGATACACAAAAATATTTACTTATTTACATATATTACACTCCCTTACATTACATTGCTTACAGATGTGTGCAGTTCATACATTCGTTATGCCTACATTATATATCACCCTCACATTGCATGTCATTATGTTACATTGCATTATTTTTTGGACTTACCGTTTAATTTCCTGAAATTTATTTACACTGTACATGCGCATTATTAAATGCAACTGACTTTCCAGGTATGAATACAAGCAGTCTTTATACTGTGAGTTTCTAGTTTACATTATAGATTCTTACAAATCACTTGAATGACAGTTATCCTACATTGCAATACATGCCTTTTTTTTAAATTCCTTAAGTTGTTTTTACATGCTGGGTTGTGCTATGGCTGACACAAGTCTGTATCTACGGACAGTCTGTCCATCAACTGTACCAGCTTTTTAATAAAGTGCCGCTGTTTTATCATATATTTACAGAACGCTGGCGATTTGTTTCAGGGAGATTGATATGCAGTCCTTCTGTTAATGGGCATGACGTCAGATAGTGCTCTGGTGAGCCTGAGTCGCCGCATGCACATTGACTTGTGTGACTTATGCCACGCTTGAAGAAATATTCCTGGTAGGGCCTATGCCCGGAAATGAACCTTACCAACTGTGCGTTCGCTACATTTCGGCTAGTGTCCACATAGCCGATGAAGTAGTGGGTCCTTCTCTCTGTGGTACTTTTGTCCCATTCGTTCTGCCACATGCCAATGGCCCTTAGGCGTAGTGTCTTCTTTAAATACGAATGCAGCCATGGGATGATAATTGGTGCATCAGGCGGATCAGTTGTTGCCTCTTTGGCGAGTTGGTCGTAGTGGGCGACATGAGCCTTTATCCACTCTAATTTTGTGCGATAATGGGGGTTGATTCTAAGATCTCTCGTATTTAAAGAAGATTCGTATTAAAGAAGATCTCCCTGTATGATCTCTGAGGGATGATCTGCATTCCAAATGCCATATAACGATGATAAGCTGTCCATTTTAATGGTGACATGGCTATGCTGGTGCGAGTGCAAGTAGCGAATCGCTTGTGCAATTACCACTGCTTCGCTTTGAAAGACACTGTTATGTTGTCTTAACTGTCCCTTCCATTTCTCGATTGCGTTGTCTTGTTTCGTGAGGACATAGGCACATCCCATTCTTTCGTCCAATCTAGACCCATCTGTATAGATGGTCATTTCCCTTGAGTGATGAGTTGCAGTGGGATTAATTGATATAAATATCCCTTTGCCTTTCTATGTCGGGTGGACGTCAAGAGGGTAGAAGTTTGTTTCGTACTCATCCGGGCAGTATGTTTCATCATCAAAAGTGACTGCCTTCTTAAGTTGCAAAATGTGTTGGCGTGCTGCCTCCTCCTCAACCCGGATGTGCAGGGGAAGGAGACCAGCAAGTACGTTGATGGCATCGGTGGAGGTGGGGCGGTAGGCCCGTGTGATTCCCAATGCGAATGGTCGTTGTATGCTGTTAAGATGTCTGAACTTCCTTCCTTGCATTGGGTAGGCCCATACTGCGGCAGCATACGTCACTATCTTCTCGATGACTGTCGTGTACAATACTTTTTGAATATGGGGGTTAAGTCCCCATTTGTGATCATAAAAGAGTTTCATTTGTTTGGCTATGGTTCCCGTCCGGAGTTTGAGATCCTGCACGTGAGGGATCCAGGTCATCTTATGATCAAAAGTGACCCCTAAATATCTTAGCATGTCCACTATCTGCAGGCGTTGGTTGTTAATCTTTATGGTGGAGCGTCTTACTAAGGATCCTCCTTTTTTCGAAATTAAAAGGACTTTTGACTTATGCTCTGCAATTCTGAGCTTAAGTTTGGTACACTGGTCATGAAAGATCGGGCAAACTTCATTGCAATTTTTCTGTAATTTTTTTCACGTGGTACCCTTTACGATGAGGGCCGCGTCATCCGTGTATGCAATGATTTTAGTGTGCGCCGGCCACGTCGCTGTCAGTACTTCATTGAACGTTAAGTTCCATAAATGCGGCCCGGCTCACGATCCTTGCGGACATCCTCTAGTTTGCACCTTTTCAATAATGCCTGCATTATGCACCGCTAATAGCTTCCGATCCTGCAAGTAGTTGCTTATTATACTATATATGTTACTTGGGCAATTGGCCCTTCATAATGCCTGCTTGATAGCCGGCCACCACAGCGTATCGAAAGCATTCTTTAGGTCTATGCTGACCATAGTCGTGTGGTGGCCGCTGTGTCTATTTTCCAGAATTGCCTCCTTTATATCATGGAGGGCATGCACCGTCGAGGAACCAGTCCTGAAGCCATATTAGCTGCTGCTGAGATAACCGTTGAGAGGCAAGTGGTGGCGCAGTCTGTTCATTATTAGCTTCTCCAACACCTTCCCCATCGCCGACAAAAGGCAGATGGGTCTGAATGATGAGGCTTCTGAAGGATCTCTGTTTTTCTTGAGAAATAATACCACTTGCCTTATTTTATATGGTGTTGGAAAAAGTCCTACTGACAGAAGCTTATTGAAATAGCTTACAAAGAATGTAGGGTATGCCTTTATGGTAGCTTTTACGGTTGTGTTGTCCATGCCGTCTGTCCGGGTGGCTTTCTTTCGCGGCAGACTTTCCAGCACTCTTTGAAGTTCTTGAAGCGTGAATTCCGGATCTGCTTCTGTATCTATACTATTTGTATCTGCTCGAAGGGCAGTTTGTTCGGCGGTGTCTTGTTCTGCATCGTCCTGACTGAACACAGTGTTTAAAACTACATTCAAGGTGTCAGTCGTGTAGCTTTGGCTGCTATCCAGTGAGGACGGGATTTGAAGCTGCGAAGGTTTGAACACCTTCCCCGTTGCTATCTTGTGATGCAGCCCGTATACCTCTTTTGTATTGGAACAGAACTCTATCCAAGATGTCACTTTGGCCTGGATGATCATCCTTTTGTATTTTGCTCGCTCTCTTCGAAAAATGGTGAGTGTGTCCGAGGTGATCTCTAGCCGTCTCTCGTACTTCAATCGCCTTCGCAAGGCCCTGCATTTATGCTGTTGCTTCTGTAATGCGCCCGTCCACCAGTGCATTTCCTTTATCTTCTGAGGTCTTTTCTTGGGGAGATTTTGGTCACAAACTAATTCTAGGGTGTTCTGTAGCCTGATGGAGAAATTCTCCTCTAAGTCTGCCACTGTGTCTGCATGCTGTAGCGCCGGTTCAAGAGTTTTCAGGTGCCTTTTAACCTTCCTAGTGAAGGTAAGGAGCTTTCTACCTGGGAGATTGTACCTTTTAATTTTGGTGATAGATGTCGACAGCCGCAGAAAGTAAGTTATAAATTTGTGATCACTTAGACTTTCTTGATCATCTACTTTCCAATCTGTCAGTAAGAACGCTGCTTGCAAAGACGTAATAGTGAGATCGGGCCAGCCCCGAGCGAAGACTCTTTCAAAGGAGGGTGGCCCTTGTGCTGTATTGTGGATGACTAGATTTTTTCAGCTGAGGAAGTCCTCCAGCTCTCTGCCCTTTGTGTCCATGGCACGGTAGCCCCAGGTGGTATTATGGGCGTTATAATCTCCCCCGAAAAGTACGTATGGAATCTTTATCTTGTGTAAAACTTGCTCCATGAACCTTGCAGTGGGCCCAATTTCCACTGTCGGTGGCGAGTAGTTTGAAGCGATGGCCAAAGTGAGTGAATGATCCTCAAGGAGTACTACAATATTGTCTTGTTCCGCTGCAATGATAACCGGCGACCAGTCCGGCCTGCAGCATACTAAAATTGCTTTTGGTGCATTATCTTTATCTATTTTCTGAAATACCGTCCATTTTACCGGGAAACCTACCGCCATTCCCTCTCTGACATAAGGTTCTTGACCAAGGATTAAATCTATGTTCTTTTTGATTGCATATTTTACTGTTTGAGCGACTGCCGCTCTGGCGCGCTGCATATTGATTTGCAGTATTTTCACCGGTGTTTCTTCTGCTATGGTCTCTCTATTGACAAGTACATCAGTATTTGACTGGCTTCCGCTGTTTTGGGATATGATGCTATTATCAGTACTGGGTAATACTTCTGATGTAGGCCGCTGCTCGTTGGTACTCTGGACATTCCGCTGCGTATGCCGGGTACCTGCAGTCATATCTAGCTCCGTGTCTCTCATTTGCATCCCGACAGTTAATGCATTCTGCAAGTTCGGCTTTACATTTGCTGGTGTGATGGGGTCCGGCGCAGTAAGCACAGAATTCCTTTTTGCAGGTACATTGGTCTTGTGTGTGGCCGAGCTGCTGGCACTTGTAGCATCAGCGTATGCCCAAGTACTCTGTAATTTTATGTGCGTACCATCCCATGTAGATTCTTCTAGCTCGAAGGACTGCCTGGATACAGGAGGGGTCGCATTCCAGGACCCATTTAACACGCTTTGGATTTCTCTCCCTGAGCTTGAAAAGGGCCTTGACATTTTTGGTTGAAATGCTTGTTGTCATTGCCACTTCGTTCCTCCGTTCGTTTCCAATGAGTTCCTCCGGTTTAACGGAGTCTGAGACGTTGTGAATTGTGCAACGCGGTTTCCTTCGTTGTCGTCTGCGTAGGCTGGCATCGATGTTCGCTTTCTGCAATGCCTCTTCTAAGTTGTCGACTTCTTTCGCTGTCTTACAATAAACTTCTATCTCCCCTTTTGATGTGGTGGAAATCCTTTCCACTGCTACTTGCAACTTGCTGAGAGGCGCCTTCTCTTGTAGCTCTTTCCTCAGTGGTGTTTTGTTCTTTTGCCCAGAAGGTTTTAGGATTAGGCTGGGTTTCTGCGTAAGCTTGACGACCTCTGCAAACGACTTTGGCTTTGTGTCCTGTGCACCATCAAATGCCTCTGGAACTGGAGCAGTGGCTCTTTGCTGAGGTTCACTTTGTGCTGCCGTGGGCGGCGTGTGCAGCTGGCTGCAGCAAACAAAAGTGGACGTATTCACACCTATCTCTGCAGTAACTGGCTTGGGCTTAAAGTCTTCACCCTCAATTGCTAAGCCCTGTAGGATACTTAGAGAGTTCTGCACCCGATATTGGAGATCCTGCGAAAGAAGATGCTTTCCCTTTCTGTATGTGGCAGTGATCTGATAGATGTCTTTGACAAGGGCTTTAACTCGGTCCTCGTGGGTCAATTTCGAGGTTGTCAGCGCATCTGTATCCAGTGGCTCTTGTAGATTTTGGGTGTCCGTATTCTCTGGCAACACTGAAGGGTGTGTCATGTCAATTTAGTATAGCACGATCCGCTTTACGTTGAGAAAAATTCACATACACAAAAAAAAAAAAACTTGATGTAGCTTAATGCACTTTTATGCGAATATACACGATGCCGTAATCACTGATGACACTTTCACTAGGGCACTCTTATGCGAGTAGATTCTATGCACTAATTACTGATGACACTTTCACTAAGGTACTTTTAACAGATATACGCGATGCCCTAAACATTGTTGTCACTTTCACTAAGGCACTTTAATGCGAAGAATCGCAATGCACTAATTATTGGTCAAATAGTTAACATATGTCGCTCTGTGCACAATTAATCAAGAACTATCTGTATACACCATTAAGATAACTTGACACTTGTTTAATAAATCATAAAAATCTCTTTGTGCACGATAAATCAAGACTAACTGCCTATGTCAAAATAAGGACACTCATTAAATAAATTACATGTGTCACACTGTGCACAAGTCATAAGTAGCTAACTGTATATATCAATTAGAACTCCCCTAGCACTTGTTAATGATGTCACATATATCACTTGCACACAATTATCAAATATTAACTATAGATGCTAATTAAATTCACTAAGCACTTGTTAAACAATCTCATGTATCACTCTGTGCACAAATTAACAGGAACTGACTGTATGTCAATTAAATTCGTTATTCAATATTAATACACAGTTGATTCAACAGTGAAGCAACTATGTCAATAAATACACTCAAAATTAAGATCACTGAAACAGGTAGCGT
Source organism: Stegodyphus mimosarum (assembly GCA_000611955.2). Lineage (NCBI taxonomy): Eukaryota > Metazoa > Arthropoda > Arachnida > Araneae > Eresidae > Stegodyphus > Stegodyphus mimosarum. The sequence goes on from KK115334.1 coordinate 523,171, forward strand.
GAAGATTTGTTAATTACAGGTAATTAACTTCACATACATTAATTAATCTATGGCACCTATCAGATGCAGTTTGCTGAGATGTCACGATATGCGGACTCCCCACAAAATAAATACCACAATGTTGTGAAATATCAAAATAAAGTTGCTGATTGCAGGCAATTAAATACACAATTAAAAACTTATCAGCGCTAATTAGCAAAAATCTGTCAATTAGCTTAGCAGATGCTTCTTACTCAGTGCTACTACACCACCAGAGCAACACACAAATTAAATTTTAAAATTAGGAAAATTGATTACATTAATTAATTAGAAACCTGTATTTAAAAAAAACCTTAGTCTTTAAAGTAGCTAACAAAACGAGTACTTGTCCTATTATGTAATTGATTAGATCCGGCGGAAAATTAAATCAATTAAATAGCTAAACTCGTAAAATAATTAGATACTTAATTATTGTAGAGAAAGCCTACCTTGGCCGTTATTATCTTATTTGTGCTTTTTCTATACATGATACTGCTGCAGGAACTGCGTAATCCAGATTATAGTCACACAACACTTAATAATCCAAAACACTGGCACAATCACTGGAAGATGTAAATTCTAGTCCGGAATAACACAAAATTAATATCTCTAGTTTTACTCGTTCGAAAATTTCGATTTTGATATATCCGTGATCCTTATCGCGTGAGGATTCCAAATCCAAAGGTCCCGACGAGCTACTCCAATTAGTCGCTTAATTAGCAAATTGTGCTAATAAACCTCAGTCCTTCTTCCCGTCTTTGTTGGGTGAAACGGAATGGCATTATTAACACTTGGTTGCTATTCTATTGCTGCTTTTCATTTGTAGCACAGCGTAATCTAATTATAAACAGGGTAACATTTGTTCACACAAAAAGTAATTCCAAACGCGCACACACTTGTAAAGGAACTAGCGCTAAAATCACAAATTAGTCTAAGTCTGTGAAATGCACGATAAAATTCTATCTCGGAAGCTAATTGTCGGTATTCGTATATCATAAATGAGAGAAATCAAAATTCTTCACCATATCTAAGTTTGAAGTATATTCTACAGGATGAGTCAAATCCAAATGGAAAATTCTAAGGGCGAATAGACGTAATATCTATTAAATGGCACTGCTAATGCTGACAGTCATTACTGGAAGTTAAAATGGATTTTGTCCATGCATTGCCTCATTACTGCGGTAAAATTCTTAAAGTCAGTAGATAACATGATTGATCCGGGCAGTCCAAAAAAACATATTTAATGAAATGAAAATGTTGTTTGAAATTTCTGTAACATAGAAGTTGACATCATTCCGATATATTTCTTTGAAAATAATATTCTCTAGTCTAAAAATAGATAATATATAAATATATATTAATTAAATAAGTATATTAAAATACACTCACTTCCAAAAGTTAAGCACGAAGATGTAAAATGCAAAACCTTCAACAAATACTGCTTTGATTGACACAAAATTCGGCAGAAAAGTAGCATATATATTTATGCATCAGTTTAAAATCAATAATTATATACAGAAATGAAAACAATATTAAATTTTTGTAAGTTATCAGATAATGACATACTGGAGACTCAAACATAATTATGTGTAAAGTGAAAATAAACAGCATAAAATGAAAAAAGGACATTAATAGGGTATGTGATCCCCCCTCATCTGTATAAAAAGCTGTGATCGACTGTCCTGCTTCAATGCGCCCCACAGCATGCCAGCGCTCAGAATCTTCCATTCGTCTTCTAGAAGTCATAGAAACACGTATGTCTTGAAAACAAATTGTACGAAAGTTTTAAACACCTTTTATCGGCACTTAGAATCAACTTCTGTAATCCTTCATAAAGCTGGCTTCTTATAAGACTGCCTTTTTTGCATATTTCTTGACATGAAAGCGCGATTGGCTGTTACCTAACATATTTGCCTACTTCCCTCTATCTCTGCAGCGAATTGCATCCTCTTCAATTCTTATCGGCTTCCGGAAATTAGCATTTTCCTTTCCGTGCTTAACTTTTGGAAGTGAGTGTATGTTAAAATATATTAACGTTCAGGATTTATTATTATAAAAAGCTTGAATTAATTTACCAGACTGCAACATATTGTTCGTCTCCTAATCTTATCGCACTATTAGTCTGAGAGTACGAGAGCCATTATTCTAAAAAGATACATTTGATAATGTTAGAGATACATCTTAACCTTAAAATCCTTAAATAAATACGGAAGACTTTTCTTTCTAGCAATCTGCAAGTTTCCTAGTTACCTACAAAAGAAAAATATTAAAATGTCTTCGGGATGTTATGTAATAAACTGAATCACGCAAACTGTTAACGAGAATTCTATCTATTGCATGGTCAACAGATATCAAGTGCTTTCTGTTTTAACGTAACAAAGAAACTTACAAAAAATATATTACTTTTTTCTGTGTTTTGCTTTCGTAGATAATATCGGAAATGAAACTAAGTAAGTATTTGAAACAATGAGCTAATCCAAATAACATTAAATCGAAAATTACGAGAATTGACTTCTTGGTCCGAGGTATGGTAGCACAGGTACAGTAATGCATTTCCAGATGTTGTTTCAAACGATTTTATAGAAATCACAATCTTGCCAAAATTATCTTTCTCGTCGAAAATAGATGATGAATTAGATCCATATCGATTTAAGACAAAAAACAGCTTCTAAGGCATAACGTTGTAAGTCAGTTTTACACAATTAGAAGATGCAATGAGGGCGTGCTGCTTTGTTTGATCTTCAAACTCTTGTTCGTCTAGATAGACTATGTTTAACAAATTATAGCAAGGAACGCGAAGTTTTTCTACTAAACGAAAAGAGTCCTCTTTTTTTGAAAAACAGAAAAAATCTGTACAAGAATCTCTTCACCTAGAAGTACATAATAGCAAAACATTAACCTGCTAAATATTAAATAGACACTCATTTTTAAAAAAATGAAGATATAATGGTATTTAGCCATGCAGCAGTACTGAGAGGTTTTCCAAATTTTAAAACGGTGCAGTTTTATGAATCCACAGATAATTGACTTTCACAAAGGAAATGCAAAATGATAAATTAATAGACAAAGGGTCAAAAATGCATCTATATGGCAATACACTACAACTACTTGAATAAAGCTGATGGAAATTAAGTCTTTTACAGTATTGAGACAGGCACGAAATATACTCTCAGTAATAATTTTCAATTTGAGATTTACCATTACTTATGCATATGTTTTTCTCGCTTCAGCGTTTCACTATTGTGGAAACTATGATAGCTGTTGATAAATAGTAGTTGTTGCATGCGCCTGAACTTGTTTTTGTCTTACTGGTAAGAGAATGACAAATTCCGTTGATTGTTTATTTTAAATAAAGGCGCCTGCATTTTTCAGGACGATCAAAAATACTTCACCTGTAGCAGTTCCAATTATTTTATGTGCTCCACTGGCGCTAGGTTTTGCGTCGCCTACTGCTTCCCTAAATTTTAAACATTTTGCCATCCCTAAACTATGTTGCCCAGTGCGGCGATCTTCTATCACTCAAAAGTTCCTCCAAGGTAGTCTCTTCTGATACCAATATTACTAACGATCGACCTACATAAGAATCGTCTTCTACAAATTATCGGCCCATGCAAAATTGTTTCACCGTTATTTCACTATAGAATAGAAAGGTGTCAAATCAGCAATTAAACAATTGAATCTCAAAAACTATACTCACTCTTAAACACTTCAGAGAAAATTAGCAGATCACTTCATTCAGTAAACAGTATTGCATGAATATTATTTGCTTAACCGAAACCTTCAAATTTACACATTAATTATTATCTCTATATATCTGCAAGAGGAATTTATTGTCTATTTTTTTAATATGTGAGGCCGGAAACTTTTGATCTACTTACATTTATAATCGCGAAAATGAAACCTTAGTTTTAAAGCCCCCATAGGAAGGTAATCATACAATATTTACTAATTTAATTTAGCATAACTGAAAATAATAAAGTAATGCTTGGCGGCATTCAAGCAATTTCGCAAAGCTGATGCGCCAAAAGCAAAAATAATTTCAAAATAGCGAATTGTAGTAATTCCGTGAAGGAACAAAAGTTTTGTTGAGTTTCAAATAAAAGAAGTAAAGGAATTCACACAATTCACAGAATTAAATCTTTATTAAAATAAGTACGAAATACAAAGTGTTGTGTAAAATGGCCAAATAATCTAGAAAAAATCGTTAACCTTTTAATCCAATAAAGTTAAATTCTTTAGACCAAATTTTATACTTATTGATTACTACCTGGACCCGTATTCTTCAGTATTCATTTTATGTTGAGTTCATCTAGTGCATCCTATATCTTGGAATATTATCGTTAAGCTCTTCTCTCTGTCTTTTTCGATATTCTTTCAAATCGTTGCTAAGTTTGACTGCATAAGTCGAGAGTCAAACTGAGTTTTGCTAAGGAAGTAATATATATGAAAACTGAAAACTGCCATAAAGTGACTTTTGTATTCCCATCATCGAAGTCTTCAATAAAAATAAAGGGTAAAAAAGACATTTTACAGCTAATATCAATTTTGCCAACATATATACTCGTATTTCTATACCTGAAAATAGAATAATATACTAAAATATGTAAAGAAATTGAGACATCTGAAGGAAGGCTTCTAGTTTATTCACTATTAAATTAACCAGCAAATTTCTATTAAAACCTGTTTTCGTTCTTTTGATACTTAAAAAGTTTATTCTTTGCATTTTCCAAATTTCGGTATCTAGTACTCGAAGTCATAAAAGACGAATGCATCTTATCACAGTATGTTATGGAATGTAAAATCTTTCAGTAAACACAAAACATAAAATAAATGAAAAACAAATCTAAAATCGAAAATTTAGGTTTTGAGGAACACATGTTCGGCTGCAAGAATAGCCTGCGTTTGTGACGTCTGTTAAGAAGACTGCCATTGATCCCACATCATAGACGCCAACGTCAGCAATGGTGCCAAGCTCGAGCGATGTGGAAGACGGAATGGCACAGGGTCGTGTTCTCAGATGAGTCACGCTTCTGTTTCTCCAATGATATTCGCCGCGTACGAGTGTGGCGTCGATGTGGAGACAGGTCCAATGCGGCAGCAACTGTGGAATGCCCCTTCGCACGACAACGCGGCATCATGGTTTGGAGCGCGATTGCGCACGATTTCGGGTCACCTCTATTTCGTATTCAGGGCACTATGGCGTTCCAACGATACGTGAAAAATGTGCTGAAGCCGATGACACATCTCTACCTTCAGGAAATGTCCAATGCCCTTTGTCAGCAGGATCACATTTGACCACGTACTGTTTGCATCAGCCAAAGTGCTCGGCAAGGTGTACAGTTGCTTCCCTGGCCACCGTTCTCTCCTCATCTCTAACCAAATCGAACACATTTGGGATTTGATTGGATGCCATTTGGAGACCCTGCTACTGCCGCGTTCAGAAGACGAACTGTGGCAAATGTTTGACAGGTAATGGCTCTCCATTCCTCAGGACATCATCCGTAGTCTCTGTACTTAGACGTGTTGCTTCGTGTATCATCGTCGAAGGTGGTCCTATATCCATGTATGGAAAGGACGCCTTCACTTAAACAACAATGTGCTCCAGGCAGAGGTGCAGGCAATTATAAAGGCGGTAGATTATACCTTCAACAATAATATAGAACGCTCAAACGTTTTCACAGACAGTATGTCAACACTTCTAGCACTAGAAATTAAAGCTACACCTCACCCCTCATCATCAAATTACAACAGCTATTTCAGCGCAACCCGCAGAAACATCTCTCCTTCCCATGGATCAAGGCACGTGCAGAAAATGATGGAAATGAAGCAGCCGATAGTTTGGCTAAGCAAGCAGCCACTGATCCAGAAGCTGAACAAATCACAATCCCAGCCCCTCCTTCCTACCTCAAAAGGCTATTACGGACTCAAGGCCTAAACATTTGGCAGGACGATTAGACGCACTGCACAACTGGAAGACGTACATACAGCTACCTGCCTAAAGTCCGCACCGAACGCAACATTGCAATAGCTCTTCTCACGGCATCTATTACGGGGCACGGTACATTCCCGACCTACTTCAATAGACATGACATAATAACCACGGACATATGCGACTGCGGAGCGGAAGGCTCCCCAGACCTCTACGTTTTTGAATGCCATCTGACAGCAAGAAATTAGCTCCCTCTTTCCATCAACAACAGAGAAGCCTATCACCGCTTCTTTATAAAGCACAAACCAGCAGTAAATACAATCTGTAACATTGTCATCACACTCATGGGATGGGCCAAGATTTATGCTCTGCTCATTAGCCAAAATTCGCAAGGCATGATACACTGACTAAGTCAGCACGTAGTTACACATCCGCAAACACATACGTCTACCCATAAAATTTACATTTGACTCTGTTACAGACACTTTCAAATAATATACAGTCAAATGTTTCCAGCATATATAAAAAGAGTAAAGCATTTTAGTTTGAGAGCGAAATACGATACTTTTTATTCGCTTAACTTCATAGTTAACGGTCTCAGTCGGGCTAGATACAGGCCAGCTTATGTAATGCAATAATAATTATCAATAGCGATGCTCATTTATGTTCTTAGAAGCGCTGGTCGTCTACAGAGGTAGTCCTCTACTATGGAAGATTCCTCGGTAAACTTTCAATTCTTAAAAGTTAAATAAACTTTCTCAAGTAAAACGCAAACTGTTTAGATTTTTGAAGAATTTTATTATAGGATGAAAAATACGATTTCTTTATATTTAAAGAAAAAGTAAGACAAAATGTTAAAAGTATAAAAGTAAACAGGGTTATTGGTCTTAAAAAGAAACTGAAATTCACGCTCTTCTGATGGAAGAATATCGAATTATAACAAACAAAAAAAAGAACGTTAAATGAAAATTGAAAATAAGATGTTAATAGCGATAAGTTTGAACTGAAAAGTTACGAACGTTTGTACCCACTTTCTGAAATTATGCATGACTGCAGTTTATTTCTTGCGTTAAATATTTTCACTTTGAATATTTGTTTCATTAAAAACCCAACACATACACGTTTCTTAGCGTTTGCAATAGTTTATGGTAAAAAGATTTCCAATAAAGTTTGAAAACTCACACAACCTCATACAATGATTTTATTCTGCATCAACGGGCATATTATAGAACAGTTTAAAAATAATACATACTTGTTTAAAAGCATAACCTTCGGTTGTTACCGAAAATGTCGTTAGAACCGATTGGCAAATGGCCAAATTGGCATTCAAAATATCGATCAAGGTGAACTTTTCTTCTTTAGTGATACTGAGATCATCTGTCACCTGAAGCTTCAGTCTTGAAGCATGATATTATTCAAAAATAATTCCATTTTTAAAATATTAATCTTTTTTATAACCAAAGTAGTTGGTATTTCCTTTTATATTCCTAGATTCCTAGACTTCTTCATAATTAAAATTCATTCCGACAGTAAAGAATTTGCATAATTCTTCTACAGAAACATTTATCTATTTGGAATTTTAAAAAAGCTCCCAGGAACTACTTAAAAGAATACATATTAATTAGTATAAATATCGTTTTCCATGTAAAATGTTTAATTATATAACAAACAATATTATCATATGTTTGGAAATGTTCTTTAGTTGCAGAATCCAGCTCTGAATTCTCACTATTTAGATCTTGAAAAAAAATAGTTTTTTCATTTCTTAGTTTTCTAAGATATAATAGCCATGTTATCACCTTATGAGCCTATATTATGTGCAAAATAAACAAGTAGGTAACTGAACAAAGGTAAGTTTGGGGATTTTAACCTGTTTTCCACTATGTAAAAATACTTCACTTGACATTTGCTGAGCATTTATTGACTTTACCCTGCCTTGCAAGGCCTTAGGCGGACATAGAAAAAGCCATTCTCAAAGTTTACTATCAATGTTTACCACAAAAATTCTCAAAGCTTATCATGTATAACAGAAAGTCAGTTATATGTTGCTATTAATTAGAAATGAACTGAAATGAGCCGGTACAGTAAAAATCTCATTTATGGTTTCGGGATATTATCGTGTATTTTCAGGAATAACATCCTTTGCAGCGAATATCTGTTTCAAAACGCTTCGATGATATAATTTGAGAAACTACAACTGTAGACGTGTAGCTGGATGCTTTGAGATGAGAGAAAATGGTATTGAAGTTGAGACAGCAATGCTTTTTTCAGAGTGTTAGCTTACGAGTTAAAAAAAAACTGAAAAAAAAAACAGAGAAAAAGGCTGTCGGTGAGACTGGTAATTTATCCGGCATGGTATCCGGTAATGGTCACGGAGGAACACCACAGGAAATGATGATCGATGTGTTTCCAGCGTCGTGAAAGAAAACGCAACTGCTAAACCAGCATGATTTGTTGCAGACTTCGCGAATATTGTAGCTACTTATATTTTTATACGAATTATCTCTTGTTGATTTTTGTTGAGTTATTTGCACAGGAGACGATCAAATATGTTCGACTCTCATTGTGTCATCTTTACGTTAGGTGGTATTATTGAGAGCCATACACCAACAATACATCGAAGGAAACTGATCACTGGGGTGCAATGATAGGGTGAAGATAACGTATAAAGACAAAACACCAATAATCCGTTTGCATCAGTGTTTGCCACAGCGAGAAAGAAATCTACACGGACACTTCTGAGTTATGATTGTCTTTTCTGTGGAACAACAAATCGCCACTTTTTCTCTACAGGGATGCCAATGCCCAGCCATGGTGAGACATAGCTTAACTATAGCGCTAGAGAGGAGAATATCGCTCATGAGATATGGCCTGCATATTCCCATCAAACATGTCTGGAACCTTTTCAAAAAAATATATTACAGAGGAAATCAGAACCCGAAAACGTACAAGAGTTTCAAATTGCTTTGAGTTGACAGTGCTTATAGACAGTCTTTTGGGCAGCATGCCATATCGATGCAAAGTGAAGTGCCACTGAATTAGTGATAACAAGGACTATGCAAATTGTGTAGCGCTGCGCATCATTTATGCTCAAGTGAGGGCGCTGTGGTAACTGCATATGTAGTGCGTACTGTGGTTGTTCTGAATTAGTTGTTGGAATTGCCAGTATGGGTAAACTGCCTGATTTAGACGCCTTCGATCGCGGACAAATCGTATGTGCTCGACGCATGGGCCATTCAATTTCTAAAATTCTCAGACAGCTAGGATTTTCAAGGTCGACAGTGTCAAGAGTATACCAAGAATACAAGGATGGTGGACAAAAAACTAGCAAACTGCAAAGGACAATTAGCCTTGACAGTGCGTGGTGAGCGACGACTCAGACGTATTGTACGTAGCCAGAGAAGCCAAACATGAGCTCAAATTACCACCCAGTTGAATGACGGTGCCAGTCGTACAGTCAATAAATGGACTATGCAACGCTCGCTTCACCGTATGGGTTTCGGGAGCCGTCGACCTACGAGAGTAACATTGCTCAATGCTCGCCATCAGGCTGCACGTCTTGCCTGGGCAAGAGAGTACAGAGATGGAGTGTAGAGCACTGGAAATGAGTAGCATGGAGTGATGAATCTCGATTCCGACTATTTAACGCCGACGCGAGGCTAAGAATATGGCGTCAGGCTCATGAAGCCATGGATCTGGCATGCCAGGTTGAAATCATACAAGGACATGGTGGCTCAGTCATGATCTGGGTGTTTTTCCGTGGCATTGTTTGGGATCTTTGTTGCGTATGCCAACCTCCCTCAATGCAATTCGTTACGTAGAGTTGCTGGGTGATCATCTTCATCCGTTTATGCTGCTCTGTTATCCGCCCGGTAATGGAGTTCTCCAGCAAGACAACTATACCTCTCACAAGTCTCGGTTGGCTACTGGCTGGTTGGATGAGCATTCCTCTGACTTTTCCGTCATAAATTGGCCACCTAGAAGCCCAGACTTACATCCCATTGAGTATCTTTGGGATGCTTTGGTCAAAGGCCCTCACACAGCACCAATGAACCTTACTGAATTACGGACAGCTTGAGCCAATATTTGGCAAGCCATTTCAGTGGAACGTTTCCAGAAACTTCTTAAATCTATGCCTCGTCGTGTGAAAGCCGTTATCAAGGCCAGAGGAGGCCCAACTCGTTACTAGGTAGGTATACCTAAGTCAGTGGCACTTCAGGGTATTTAGAGACGATGTGCCCATATCAGTTATTAACACTCTGTGATCTGTTCCACTGAAGTTTCGTTTTAATTATCCGAGCTTTCCTGTGAGGCTTCTTATTCCCTGTTCTCTTCCCTGGATCTGTACCAGTTTCAATTTAACAAAGATATAATTTTTATAGATTTAATATGTTTCATTTTCTGGGACGATGCCTATTATCAGTTATGGCACAAAATCTCACAGTTCCTTAGTAATTGCCAAGCAATGTAATTATAATTTCTGAAGTTTTCGGGTACAATTGTTTATGCGCATATTAGAAAACAACAAATAGGTATATGAAACATTCCTTTATTTTCTCGCACACATTCTAAAGGGATAACGTAACAGCTAACTCTCAGATAGTTCTATTTTAAAAAGAGATTAAACCAAGTCTCACTTATAAAGCTTTTGGAAATTCTACAACTTGCTTCTTCTCGTACAAATTTGGATCTTTACGTCTCAACTGCTACTGTGAAGAGCCCCATTTATATGAGGAAGAGAAACATTAATTTAGATCTTTGCATACCTCCCCATGATATGAGTATATTAAACTTTAGTAATACTCTGAGTATGCAGGGCATGTTAAGTAGCTTCCATTGCAGAGTTAAGAAATCGAAACATAATTTAGAAGCTAAATAATTACTACCTCCCAGAGATGAGACGCTAAAGGAACCATTACAGAGGCTTAGTAGTTAGAATAACCTCCTTCATAAATGGCATCTTTCATGTCGTCCTTTTCTATATATAACTACTTATCTTAATTGATTCCGTGTAGTTAGATATCGCATTGCATATGAAAGTAAAATAGCTATCAAATAATACGATAGATGTTCCCGAACACAAGCTATTGTTAACATAGAGATAAATGCATTACCTCATAAATTCTTAATGCCTTGAATCTATGAATTTATTAATTAGAATTTTAAAGCTTCAAAATATTAATTGATTTTTTGTAATTTCCTAGCATTTTCATTTTTCTAGAAAAGAAACGTTGCGCTGCATTTTCTACGAGATTTCTGAGATGTATTAAAAATTAGGTTAATATTAGTAATTAAATATAATTCCCTTCGAAATGGGTATTGAAATAACACTGGGGAATAGCAGTTTGTTGTCCTAGATCCATCACTTGTTTTTGACTAACTTTTGTCCTCTGAATCAAAAAATAATCTGAGTTTTTGTCTGTCACGTCAACTTTTCAGGTTACATGATACCCTCTCTTTTGCCTCAAAAGTCACAGAAAATATGCATATAAAGGAAAATAAAGAGAAAACTTACGGAATATACTACTTACAAAGAACAGTTTTATTCACACAAAGGCTATACGTAGTTTTAAGGTATTTCTCCTGCCTTCTTCACATGCCTTCGTAGTGTGGTGGTCAGCACGCTCGACGTGTATTCGAGAGGTCCGTGGTTCGACTCCCGGCGTCATGACTCCTGCTTTCAAAAAATACCTAATGTCTCTGGCGCCAAATTAAAAAAGGTGGTGGATGATGAATCTCCACCCCTATGATTTGGCGACTGGGGCCCCTAGTCTCCAGTCGCCCTTTAAAAGGGGGTGTATATAAGGTATTTCTCCGCCTTCTTCGCATGCCTTTGTGGTGTAGTGGTCAGCACGCTTGACACGTATTCGAGAGGTCCGTGGTTCGAGTCCCGACGAGGACATTGCTCATTTTTCACATCTCCTGCTTCCAAATAACCTAATGTCTCTACATAGTCACTGCGAGATCAATTCTGCTCATACAAACAGTGAAGTTCTTTTACCAAACAGTATACAACATTAAGTTAAAAATGTTCGCTTATGGCTGGAGTGTCTAATCCGTGGACATTCTCGCTTGATGCTCCAACAATAATCAGCCATCATATGTACATCCCATCTACCTTGATACCGTGCCTCTATGACCTTCAAATCTGATGACTCTGCTCATCACTTATTGCAGCAAGAGTTTTGGGGAATTTGTCAAGATGGCTATGAAAAACTGCAATTTCATGCTCATGTTACTATTAAGCATTTTGAACTTATCCAAACCTTGCTGGGTTATTTCGCTGTAATTCTGTGCTAATGCATTTCCAAGAAAGTCTTAGACCATGTTTCGGTATACCATTCTCTTGAAGTTCTACTATTACTCCGATGAAATGTTCACTTTAAGGAGCTGCTAAACAATGCTATATTTAAGTGCGAAGAACATGATATTTAATAAATAAAGGTAACACATAAAATGTTTAAAAAACGCCCTTTCGGACGTAATTTAAAATCTAAAACCTTTCAAATTTTTCTTGTTAATTTTTTATAATTTCTAATTGTAAAATAGTTTTTACTAACTTATGCAGTTTTACTTGATCTGGAATAGGTATAAGGTATATCTCCCATATTCGCATCGTGCCTTCGTGGTGTAATGGTCAGCACACTGAGCCGGTATTTCAGAGGTCCGTGGTTCGATTCCCAGCGAAGGCGTTGCATATTTTTCACCTCTTCTGCTTCGTTAAACCTAATGTCTCTACATAGGTAATTAATCCAATAACCCCAACAGACGTAAAGCGAATCATCGCTGAAATAACTCTAAAATCGTGAGAAGATTTAAATAATCTTTTTATTTAAACAAAAATCTAGAACATAAAAATATTCTCTTGTGATAAGAATATCAGCCACTGCTTGTGATGATGCAACTAAAGGAGCAATAAAATTTAAGTTAAACTTTGAACAGTAGTCAAAGACTAGGCAATTAAATATATTCCAAACTGGATCAGTAATTCTAATTAACATCAAACTTAAATTGTCGGCAACAAAATAACGCAAAACAGAATAATTACAACTATCATAAATGGCAGGAACTCACACGTAGCATGCACGCGCAGCCAGAAACACACGTTGTCGTAAACTCCAAAAACGTCAATTTAAATACTAACTATCTCATTTGCATTCTGGTGACAAAAACATGAATGAGAATTTATAGTAAAGGCTGAAATTTTAAATAACTTGTTAATTTGAATAATAACATTATAAGCTTCTGGAGGCTAAATTTTAACTTATTTATAGGCTGAAATATGGCAGACAGAAAATACGTGATAGTTAATATTTGAAATCCCATCCGACCTTTTATTAATGAATTTTTTTGCTATTGTCTTAAATGGCGATGGTCTTTTGGAACTTTGTGTATGTGTCGGAAACGGTCAAAATTCATCGTTTGTTTAAGTGTCTCATCAACGAGAACGTTACCCAAGATGTACCACAAGACAGTGAACTAATTACACTCATATGAAGAAAGCAAGTTCAGTCCAAATTTTGATGGACAAAGAGACGGATTCAATGGTCTCCCACGCCTCTTCTCCTACCATCAACATCTCGAGAGGACTTTCGTTTTGACAGTATTTTAAATATCTCTATGACACAAATACAATGTATATTTACAAACAGCCTTTTTTTGTGATTCGAACTTGAGTCTCCAGGGCTATGACAGCTGGTTTCCCCGTACCAGCATGTCAACTGGGTGCCCGAAGTTGTAAATATCGTCCACGATATTGATTGGCCATATTGATAAATAGAAATTTTCTTCTACGTGTGTGTGATTAATAAATTATTCAGAGTTCAGAAAATGGAAATGCATGAATCAATTTTTAAAGCATTTTTATATTCGATGACTCGCCAATGACGTTAGTTTACGTACAAATATTTATTTCATTATTATCTTGGATCATGTTATGCACCTGTAATATCTACATAAGTATTTTACATCCTTGAAAGATGTGAACGCGCAATATAGTTTTCTGTATGAAGAGAAGCATCCTTTCTGAAACGAAATTATGTTATTTCATTTCTTGTTAGAATACATAAAATCTAATTTCCTGTAATTTTTGCCCTTTTCATTATTCTAGTATGTGCTGAAGTCAAATCGTTTATTGAGCGATAACGGAATACAAATATGATGTCAAACAACACAAAACTTCGACGTTGTATTTCATATTTCGGAGTTTATGCCTCCATTCAATCTGTATCAAAACTGGCAATAACGTACATCAAACAAAAGTTCTGGCCCATATCCAAGTCATAGAAGCTACTTGGAAACTGTTATGGTGATTTGGTGCTATAAAAAATAGCTTCTGTTAATGGATTCTATACATTGATTAAATTCAACGTTACACCCACCAGCTGAATCAAAAGTCTCTAGAGTCCTTTGATTCTTTGTCGTTGGCATAAATGAAACGAAATTTGAGGCCTTTTATATTTGCAAGTACAATTAAAACAAGAATGTTGGTAGATTGCACAATGATATATTATGAAGCAGCGTTTGCCACTCTATTTTAATTGACGATTGGTTTAAATGCCTCTTTTTCCGCTTTTTTGGGGAGGGGGGAGTTGGAGATTTGGTACACCCATATAATGTGAATAAAATGTCAGTAGGTCAAAAGTTTTAACTCTGATATTTGAAATTTTAGCCATTGGTAGTGTTCACAGCGCTGATTCTTTAGAATCGAAGGCAGCAATCAGAAACTCGATCTTCAAGAATCTGTTGATTTTACCCTGTTAAAAGAATACTCTTTTTAGATTATTTTATGTACATTTATAATGTGTAATGAATCTGGCCCCCGCCTTTCTGGGGGAAAGAGACATATCTATGTGTATTATTTAATTTAATTTAATTAATTATTAAAATAAAATTAGTACACTCATGAAGATACGTTTTAGAAAGTTTCAAACGAACCTTTTTATTTAAACAGAACTTTGAACATAAACGCGCTTTCTTATGCTAACAAATCATCTACAGCTCGTGGGATATAAACAAAGTAATAGCCAGTTTCAATTTAAAACATGAAATAATAGTCTAAGACCCCATTTGAATTTTAATCTAAGCTGGCTCCGAAATTCTTACCGGCGTATCAGACTCAAATGTCGGCAGCGATAACGGAAAGTCGAAAAATTACAACTTATCAGAGCTTGCAGAAACTAATATAACGTGCCGCAACATTCAGAAATACGCATTCTTTTACAATTCAGAAACCTCAGTTTAAATACTGTCTAAATATACCGTATTCTGGTGAGCAAACGGAAAGAAGGAGTTTTCGTAAAAACTGAAATTAGAAATAACTGGTTAATTTAAATAATAACCTTATATCTCTTCAGTAAAGATATTAAGGATTGTTCCATCCCTTTACAATCGACTAGAACACTATTGGCATGGTGATGTTGATGCTATATAATAGTCACTCAGAAATGAATAGCATTTATATTTTACGAGTGTTCATTGACAGTGTATAAATTGACAATTCAATTTCAATAATCTAGATCAATAATATTCAAAGTGATATGAGCGGAATGTTTTCATGAATTCTACACAATTTTTATAAATTTCAGAATTTTAGTTTCTTTAGGCCATTTTATAGTATTTTTGTTAATTCTTTTGTTACTCAAAATTTTTATAATAAATTTTGAATTCAGTTAAAAATCTTGAAATCTCATGAATGCTTTTACGTGCCCATACTATGTTACAGACATAAGTAATTCGATACTTTATTATAAATCGAATTTTGCGAGTCAGGTTATTGCAATATTTGCTCAAGAAGATTAGTTTTCAAGTCGAATCATGTGCCGAGTTCTTCTCGATACATATACAAGCATTCTCAATATACTGCAAGTTATCTTAATGTCCATTACAATTAAAATGAATATTTTCATAAAAAGGAATCAGTGGAAAATTTTGGTTTCCCAGTATATATAAAAGATGTGGATTTGTATAGGTATGCTGTATTTTAAAAAAATAAGGCTCGTTCATATAATTTTTGCGTATACTCAATTCTAACTTCTTTGCTAGGTGAGGTCTCACATTTGCTAAGAGAAACAGCAACCCTTTGCGATTAACCAGTGCTGTTTCAATGTCTGTTATGCTGTGTCAGTTGCATTTGCCGCGAGCAAATGTTCTCAGTGACGGTGTTGCCTAGTGGTAGTAGCTCGTAATGCACCAGTTAATAATTAGTCCGCCAGACCACATAGAATTATTTTGCGTTGATGCAAAAGAAGTCTTACTTTGCGTCACAACTCGATTGAAGATTTGACTCATAAGTTATACATTCTGGTCTGTCTCAACAAGCAATGTGTCTCTGGTCAATCGTAATTTTAAACAAATTCAAAAACCAGTCAGAGATCAATCTATTACGAGTCACCATTTGATTAATAAATATCTGTCTTGTACATCATAACTGATGGATTGATAGGATTTGGGGTTCGTTTGCTATACCATATATGAGATCGCTATCTCATATTCTATCACGTGAGAGATTGTAATATCATATACTAGCCGCTACGTGTCCAGCCTTTGTCTGGATTTTAAATGTACAGAAAAATGCCCAAAGGAAACACCAAACATTAAATTTGAAAACTGCACAGAATTTTACTCAAACACTTTATCAAAAAACAAAACCCACAAATATCAATAAAAATGTATTACATAAAAAACATTACAATGAAATAAGCAATATCCCTTAATACAAATATTAATTAGCCTAATAAATTAATTAACCAACTTCCCATTGCCTTCTCTCGACAAACGTCCAGTATCCAAGAGAAACATTAAATTTAAAAACTGCAAAGAATTATCGGCCGCATTTTTCCGAGTGGCAACAGTGCTGATATCAGCAACAATGGCAAAAGTGATATATCAGCAACAATGACTGCGGGCCATTGTTGCTTATATAAGGAGAGAGAATTATCGATTTCATGCGATTTCATCAAAAAAACATAAAATAAAAAAATCTCATTTGAATTTTGAAAAAATAGCTTCGAGGTACACTAGCCCTTGTCTAGATGCACCAAATTTCGTAGCTCGGGGTCTATTGGCTTACTCGCAACCCGAACGAAAGACACACACACAGACTTTTCCTTTTAAATATATACACTCACGTTTGTGAAAATTGCAACACCAAGAAGGAATCGTCATAATTGAATGCAATTTAATACACAGTTGAGTGGTAGTGGTACAAATAAATGATTAAATGTTCAAAGCAAACAAACAAGAACAAGAGATCAGAATCAGTATTTTGTGTGGCAACCACGCGCCGCAATAAGTGCTGCTACACGACGTGGCATGGAGTCAAACAAAGTTTGAATGTCTGACTGAGGAAGAGCATTCCATATCGTTTGTACGCGTACCCAAAGTTCGTCTGCAGACGCAACAGGACGAGGATCACGAGCAAGACGCCGACCAATGACATCCCACACATGTTCAATTGGCGACATATCCGGGGAACACGCAGGCCAAGGAAGAAGCTGTACCTGCTGCGCTGCAAAGAAGGATTTAACAATCCGAGCAGTATGAGGGCGGGCATTGTCCTGTTGAAATACAGCGCCTGGCAAGCTTTGAAGGAAGGGAACAGCTTCGGGCTGTAGAACTTCACGGATATACCGGTTGCTGTTCAGATTGCCCACAATTCGTAGCAATTGAGATCGTCTATGATATGCTATGGCGCCCCAGACCATAACTCCGGGTGTTCGTCCACTGTGGCGTTCGATAATGCACTCCGGAAGGTGGCGTTCACCGGCATAGCGTCTGACACGAATGCGGCCATCATGGTACCACAAATTAAAGCGGGATTCGTCAGAAAACACGACATGCTGCCAATCAGCACGCCAGTCTCTATGCTGATTGGCCCATTGTAGCCGCAGGCGGCGATGGTCGTGCGTTAGGGGGATCCTGTATAAAGGAGTCCGTGCGCGCAGTCCACACTGCAGCAGACGTCTACGAATTGATGAAGCACACAATGAAACACCTGTAGCTATTGACCACAGTGCTGCCAATTGTCTAGAGGAAGCTGTACGGTCCGTCCGCGCCATGCGGACCAGGTGTCTATCATCGCGAGCTGACGTCACATTTCGGGGTCCACTCCCGGATTTCCGAGTTGTCCGACACTCGTCCGTCCACTGCTTCCAAACGCGCATCACTGTGCTGCTGTTACGCTGCACACGAGAGGCTACTGCACGATACGACAATCCAGCTTCACGAAGGCCGATGATTCTCCCTCGTTCAAACTCTGTAAGTTGTTCAAATCTCGCTCTCTTTCGTCGACGAGGCATAAGTACAGATTGAGTTAACGTTTACCACTAGCAGATAACCACCGATAACCATACACGCCTCGCTACAGCCGTCTATTTATTCGGATCCACCAGCCGTTCAGAGGGCGCTGCTCAGCATACGCATGCGCTACGGATTTGCAATTCTAATCATTTGCATATCATGCGCTACTTTGCATTTCCTGAAAATTTCAGCTCACTCGCGTAAGTCCTTCATGGTGTTGCAATTTTCACAAACGTGAGTGTAGAAGATGAGATCGCGATATCATATATAAGACTCGCTTAAAGTTACAAAATAAAAAATTTTCTTTCAAGGCAGGGAATTTTAAATTTACATCAGATAATATGAGTCAAAGTTAGAATGTATCTTAAGTTTTCTCGAATCCAATTGTAAAAAGTTCTCAAACTATTCAATTTTTCAAATCTCGAAATCTGTTGAATCTCCTTCAAAGCTTTCCAATCCTTCGCATAAGAGCTGCAATAAAAAGAAAACTTTCACTTCTTATTTAAGAATTATTAATTGTAGCAAGGTTTGAAACAGTTTCTAATGAAAAACAGTTTTAGAAACACAATTTTTATAAAAATGCTGTTGCTAATAAAATACAAAATTAAATCCATAAAACAAACGGTTGAATTTAAATTTTGAGATTCCTCTTCTCATTATAATTCGTTAGAATATATTTGAATAACATTTCAAATTTTCTATATTTTTTGCAGAACCTTTTTAATCTAAGTAAGTAAAGGAAACAATATTATTCCAAGATTTAATACATATAAACAATGAATATAGAAGCCTAAATTCTGTCCAAAAGAGTATTAAACATTTTCAGTTATCGTAATGCGGGCCTTCGGAGTGTAATTAGTAGAACAGCCTATCGGAAGATTTGAACTTCACATCCAGGTGCGGGCATCATTAATGTTTTCGTGTTCCGAGTTTCAGTAAGCCTAATAGTGGAGCTGTAACAGGATATGATGGAATTCAGGTGAATGGATCATCATTTATCTGCATATTCCAACTGCGTTTCTTTCCTCCTTGTTACCCTTTAAGTGGAGGGTAGTATAAGGAATTTTTCGTCCTCCTTACTGCAGCCCTTCGAGTTATAATTGGTAGCATATCAGGCTGCCGGGAGACTGAGATCGAATCCTGGTAAGGGTATTGTGCTTTCATGATTAGAACTTTTACTATCGTTTCTTAAAAAAATAAAGAAAAAGAGAGAGAATTTTTCAGCGGGCACCTATAAAATTGATCTTTCAAAAGTTTTAAATTAAAGCGTTTAACGGTTTTTAACTTAGAATTCGAAAGTTTTGAATAAGCATGAGAATTCGAGTTTACTAAGCTTGAATCTTTTTAAAATTTACAGTATTCAAAGACATAAGGATATAAATAGGCCATTCTTGTACAAGGTAATCAAAAAAGTTCTTGCCGTTCAAACACAGATAGACATACAGCTCATGGTGCACAGAGTTAGCTCTCAAAATAACATCCAGCATTCTTCTCCAGCTTTCTCTCAGCTGTCCAGTACCCTGCAGTTTGGACGCAAAGAAGTCCGTGACAGCTTGTCGCAGTTCTACCTCATTGGTGAAGGTTTTTCCGATAAAGTGATTATCCATGGAATAGAATAAGACATAATTTGTGCGCGTTAGTTCCGATGAGTACAGTACCTCCCAGCCAAGTTTCTGAATGATATATCTAGTTGTCTGTGCTAGGTGTGGTTTCACATTTACATAGAAATTCAACCCTTTGCGATTTAATCAATGATGGCTCCTTCTGTTTCAATGCATGTAATGATGTATCTGTTGCAGTTGCCGGAAGCACGCCTAGTTCCCAGTGATGGTGTTGCCTAGTGGTAGTAGTTGTTAATGCACCGCTAAATGATTAGTCCATCTGACACATAGCATGATCTTTTGTGGATGTAGGGGTAAGTCTTAAGGTCGGAGGATCCATGGTAACACTCAAGCCTAGAATGTTTGAGAATGTTCCACTGTACACATGTTTCTTCACTCGTGAACATTCAAGCAGATATGGGCTGCGTTGCGGGGCCGAGACGACAGCGACAAACTGGCTCTTACTCGTTGTTCCTCGTTAGTAGCTGACAATGCTTGCGCTATCCACTTGCTAATCTTGTGCACATCTTGCACATTCAACGGTGCTCGGAACCATAAAAGCGTTTGACAAGTTCTTCCCACTTCTCTATGGCTGCATTCAGGCTCGCGTCATCCAATCCTTGTAATAGACCACTGTGGAACTCATCTGAGAGGCTTGGATCTCCCGACGAGAAGTTATGGAGCCAACACCTGACCGTACGTTATCGACACTAGAAACGTTATGAATACTGTGCGTGCCCAGCAGGCCTCTATTAATGCCTATTAATTACGGTTATCCTCCGTTACTTTTCCAGCGATTGAGTCATTTCTTTTCTGTCTTTGAGCGCTTTATCAAATGGCACGCCGAAAACGGCAAAAACTCCTTTAGTTACCCCGCATGAAAGAGTTCGAGGTCTGTCTTGAAAGAGAAAAGGTTAAATTTGCAGCTAAGATTTTAAACTCGGTATTTTTGAAATATAATTATCATACATAATCATTAAACAGTATATTAGCATTTTCAAAAATGTCTAAAATACGTAAACTAGCCTCCCATTAGATATGCATTATATTATATTAAAGATAAATTTCTAAACTTTTTAGATTCTAGTTTTGTTATAAATGCTGTTATATGAGATTCTGATTTATATTTATATGAACTGTTTTTGATCAATTATAATTTGCATCCACAAATTCCTTTTTTAATATAATGTCTGTTGTGTAAATCTTTTTTCTTAAAAGTCACACAAGGATAGTCGAGTATCAGCCTTATATGTAAGTCTTGACAGAGAAAGGATAGTGATTTCACATATTTAGCGAAAACTGAGCATTTTCGTATTTCAAAAATCTAGCGAAACGTT